>JAVFBZ010136122.1:10313-21991 GCA_032466195.1 Katharina tunicata
AAGTTTTCTGTGCATGAAAGTAAATGTAGCCTATGCCGTTACATGATGTATTAAGGTACTGTCTGCTACATCAGTCTTGATTGTCTTTCTGTGTAGAGACAATAACAGAAGCAGGAATCATTATAAAGCTGACTTAAGGAGATGGCCAGAGACCTGTATGAAGATTCTTTGTTACTTAAACTGTTCGGTCGGATTTAATAATAGAAATTATGATTTCTTTAGAGTAACAATAAGAAAATCACAAATTATTGAATGACACGGGATATGGTCAGCCACTACTAATGCATGACACTTTTTTGTTACTTAAACTTTAAGGTTTGATGTAATAATTTGGTGAAATATTTGTTTTTTTGTGTAGAGACAATGAAGGTAAATTAGATCGGTATTAACCATGAATGAATTAACCCTTTTGAGACAATAAAACCAGAGCAAGAAATTCCCAACATGGTGTTTCAGATCCCCATTTTCATGAAAACAGGCTGCTAACTCCCTAATGTTAATTTGCAGAATTTCATGGTGTTTTATTCCAACACATAAGCGTCTCAAATAATTCAAGACACACCCCTGCCTAACACCACGGACACAGCCATACAACCCTATTACAAATAAAAGTTTAGTTCTTCAGAGAAATTGTTTAAATAATGTAAGGATTGTATGTAGAAGTTGTACATGTATGTAGGTTAATTTTACATGTACGCTTTTTCTCCAGTGTGGGGAATGTAATCAGCTTGACCATTATCAACATGGAAGTATTGCCAGGGGAATAAATGAACCTATAATCCATCAGTAAACAACAAGAAAGCAAACTAACTTGATTGAAATTCTCTCTAAATTGTTAAATACACATTTTGATGATCTGTTGAAGTCGTGCTATGCCAAAAATGTCAGAAATTTTAGGTGGAGTGCTTGTATAAAATTGAAGAGAAGCACAGATTTTATCTGTAATTCAGATAAATTTAAATGTTAAAAAACAAATCTATTCTGTTAGGACAACTGGTATATTTGCTTTGATTGGTCTCTTTTATAGATCCTATTTAACAGCTCAAAAGGTGAATACAATCTCTTTGCAACATGTTATTTCTCTGAAGTAAATGATACAGTACATAATGGCCAGTTTTACAAAATGAAAGTATATAAAGAGGAAAATAATTAAATTGTGAGTAATAGGTACACGTTTATCCACCAAACCCTCCTGTTTATATGATAATTACTGTATTTAATGTCCATTTGGTTATGCACTAGACCAGGAGACTAATATTCAAACTGGTGCTTGCTATAACATTATGACTATTTAATGATACCAACTAGTACAGTGCTAGTGTGTATTATTAATGATGTGTTAACCAGCCTGCTATGCTTTGTTATTCAGTTCCTGTTTGGGCTCTTGTCAAAGTACTTGGAGCGTCTGTCGGTTATTGCGGGGTCTATGATCAACTGCGGACCAATCCTTAACTGGTTTGAAGTGAGTCAACTGTTTATATTCAACCCACCATCGAATATCTATCCCATATTATTTGATGAGGAAAGCAGGGTTTAACTTGACTATAAAGTAACCTACCTTCAGATTTGTTTTCTGTGTCTTTTGACTTTGACTACAGGACTGGGTTGTAAACAAGGTAAACCAGCTCTAAATGAACACTGTCACAAAGAATGGTGTATTCCATGTATACCTTTGTGGACAACAGACACCTGATTTCATTTGTCAACACCATAAATCAAATGTCACCTCCCTTGGAATTGTGGTGCAGATTTTTCTATAAAATACTTCTTTTTTTTTGTGTGTGGTAAATGTCACCAAAATTGTTATGCTTTAAAGTACTACCCTAAATCCTCAACAAATTTGACCCCTTTACCACTTCACAAACTATGTGTTATGCAAAGGCTAAGAAGTTTGGAAACACAATCTTGAGATTTTTGTTAAGTTCAGCTATAAAACTACTGGAAGATATAAGTTTTAGTTCCAAACTCAAATTTATAAATTCAGTAAATTACTGAAAACTTCTGCAATTTACACAAATTTGTTGAGGATTTAGGTTAAGGAAAATGTTAGTATTATTTCATTGTGATATTCATAATATGTAAGCACTTTAAAACTGTTCTTTTTGCAAAGTATACATTTACGTTACAATTACAAAATTAATTGTAATCTATTTTTGAGTGGAATTTTCTTGTCTAGTCTCCTTTTGGATATACATTTAGTTGATGTATAATGCAAATTATAAATTACCTTTTATAATCTGAAGAAACACCTTAGTTGTACATACCTTTAGTGCTTTAGTTAAATAATTAATGCTGCAGTTTTATTGACTTTACAATTTCAAGTGGGTGCATAAGTTTCAAATATTTGATATATAAGTGCTATAGAGAGAAATTGTTGATCTAGACCATTTTCTCACAGATTACGTTTGAGAATGTTGGATTGTAAACAGTGGGTCTAACATCTGTTCCACTGTTTACCTCTTATGGCGCTAAAAAATAAAAAAAATGGATACAATTTGAAAAGTATTTCTTGGGGATTTGGATAATGTGTAAATATGTAGTTTGATCTTGTTGTAGTTGGATAACCGTGGTAACCACCTTTTAGCTGTCGACGACTCTGGAATTAATACCCCTGCTATAGCAGCTGCCCATGCTGTTAAACGATACACTGCTCAGGCTGCTGATGAAATCTCTCTCGAGGTAAGAATACCACTACTTATATGTATTTGATTGCTGTTTTTCTTTTTGCTATACATTATTGTCATATTAGTGAAATGTCACTATGTATTTACCTTAAATGGAAATTTAATAAAAAAAAGTTAAATAGAGATTATCTGACTTTGTGTGGCGCTTTAAGTCTGAGTGATAATTCCTGGGGTCTCTTTGGGGACCAGATGTAAGGCTTCATTCATCTGTGAAAAGTGTTGATTAATAATTTTCTTTTTCGAGCAGTTGTTAGGAATATGTTAGCTAACCTTTGTTATTTTGAGTCTAAACATTGCCTTTTCAAATACAATATTAACATGGGATTAAAATGACGGCATGTTATTAAATTAGGACTTCAACATGTGTAATTGTTTATTTGAGATATGTATGGTTTTGTTACAAGGTTGGAGATATTGTGTCGGTGATTGACATGCCACCTCCTGAGGACACTATATGGTGGAGGGGTAAACGTGGATTTGAGGTGAGATAATCATTCATAAAAATGAATTAAAGGGACTAGATATCTATTTGGGTTACATATTCGCCACATGATCTTCACAATTTATATGATACATGTATTGTCTTTCTTGAGGCGCACCTATAGATTAGCCAGAACAACTTGACATTCAGGTCTAACTAGAAACTTGTCTCTAAGAATTTATCTAGAACACAAGATGATGATGAACATATATGATGTGTGCTATATATTCACCACCTATGTTCTCCACCATCCAACTCTTATAACCTTTTCTCAAGATGTCTGTAGGTTACCCATATCAACTCGAGATTAAGATCTATCCTGAAACTTGTCTCTGAGAATTTATCTAGAACACGATTTGATATAATGTCTTTAATTAGTTGATTTCCTTGTGCCAGTGTGATTACTCTTTTCAAAAATATATCTGTGAATATATATATATGTGTAAATTTACTTCCTTATTGTCACAAGGGTCACTCTCATGGCTCTCCAATGGATGGTTGGTTTGTAACCACACGAAAGTGTTGTCTACCCATTTATGAAAATGAAGATATATAATATTTTGATTGGAAATTTACTTTAAATTCTTGATTTTCTTGTCCAGGTTGGTTTCTTTCCTAGTGAGTGTGTTGAAGTAATTGGTGATAAAGTCCCTCAGTCAATGGCTTCCCGTATTCCAGAGCCTCCACAGAAAGCTGGTAACTATCTACATTTATTATGTGCGATCCTAATTTGAATCAAATGTCTGATAATATATTCATTTTTGAAATAACATACTCTCGTCAAAAAATCTGCAAAAATCGGGGACATGAAAATTCTTGCCGATCAACTTCTTTATGACAAGATTTTGTAACAACGTTATATAATATGTATCTTCACAGGAATATTTGGGCTGTTATTGAGACCCCCACACGCCACAGCGTAGCTGAAATACCGCTGAATGTGGCGTAAAACACAAATCAATCAATCATTGAGACCCCAAATTAGATAATTAACATAAATCAACTTTAAGATTTTGTTCCGATTTAGAAAATGGGATTTTATTTCCTTTAGCTGACAAATTTGAATTTCTGTGCAATTGTAAGATATTAAAATAATTTTAAATGACAAAGTTTCTTCCCAAACACCAGCAATGTATATCCATCATATAAGTGAAATACGCTTGAGGATGATGTTAAAAACCAATCAAATAAATTAAAATCTCAAATGTTATTCATATGCCTAAAGTTTCAATTAGTAACTTAAAAATTCTTATATGTTTAAAGTCACATGACAGACTGTGGAAGCTCAAGTTAGTTAATTAAATTTTGATTGTATGTTTCGTGTCTATTTGTTTCCAGTGTTAAGAAAACATGGTAAGCTGATCACATTCTTCAGGACTTTCTTTTCAAATCGCCCCTCTCGGAATGAGCTCAAACAGAGTGGTATTGTTAAAGAACGGGTATTTAGCTGTGACCTGGGAGAACATTTACTTAATTCAGGACATGACGGTGAGTCATTTATCAATAGAACCTAACAATAGAAAAAATGGCTTTTCGTTTCGTGACATTGTATTAGTTTATTTTCAAGAATTATTCAGTACCACTTTTGTTCATTATTATTGGCAAGTCCAGGGTTGTCTCCCTTTTTGGTCTGAAAAGATAATACCTGACCATTCCCATAGAACTGATACATGTATATTCCTCTCACAAATGAAGTTCAGATATTTTTAATTTAAGTGTCCCTTAGTCTGTTTGATAACATTTGAGAAAGTTATCAGTTGCTAGTACGTGTTATTGGAGGTTGCAGAACAAGGTCGTATGACTACATCCCCACTGTGTATTAAATAATTTTTTTATTGAACTATATTCAATAGTTGACTGGTCATGCTACTAAACAGTCGCGACTTTTAGCCAAGCATAATCGAAAGTTCAACAAAATATAGTTAAGAATGAATTTTTCTTTTTATATTAAAGATATATATGATTAAAAGATTGCAAGTAGACTTTGGATTATATTGGATGTCTCAGACCGGCTGCTGTTTTTCACGCTTCTTTGATACTGCGTGTATTGACTGAGACATTTCAAGCTGATACATCGTCATGTACATGTATCCTGCAATGTACATGTGATCTGTACACAGATGGTTAACAAGCACTTCCTATGCCCTGGTGCTCTCAGATTTAATAAGGAGCCCCAGGGAAGCGATTTCTTGTGGGGTCGTGCTTGGAGTTTTATCAGTGCTTTGTAACATCCTGGTGCCAGTGTGAAGGGTGGTTTCCTTCCCCAATTTTAGCTGACACACCCTCATATGAGTGAAATACATGTAATCTTAAGTACACTGTAAAACCCCAAACCGATCGAAAGGAAAACAAATAATTGTAATCTATACATGCTTATATCATAATATATTATTTTCCAATGAGGTCGTCATATGGGATGTTATTTTCTTCACCCTTTAATCTTACTGTTCAAACCATTGCTACATCTTTGTTATTTCTATTTCAGTTCCTCTAGTATTAAAATGTTGCGCTGATGTGATAGAGAATCATGGGATAGTGGACGGGATATACAGACTGTCAGGGATTGCCTCTAATATACAGAAACTCAGGTCAGACATTTACCTTTTTACTCGGTTAAAATTATCCTAAAAAAAAATAAAATAAAGTTTTACCTTTTGTAATGAAGTGTATACTAGAATAAAGGAACAAATCTAGAATTAAATAGTGTATTTAAAGAGCATGTTTTTTTTTTTATAAATTTCCCAAATGTGAATTATATACAATATTTGAAAGTAAGTCTAGTGATTATTAAAAAACATATTTTAAGTTTTTGGCTCAACATTTTTACTTGGATTTATTTATTGTTAATGAATATGATTTTGTTCTTTTGAGTATTAATTTATTGGGATCAACAACACTTCATTAGTTAAGTGATTGCCTTTTACTTTTGTAAGAGTATTTGTAAAATATTTGCATGACAAGCTTTTTATCAAAATATCTTTAAAAAAAGCATATTAATAAATTTTAAGAACTGAAAGGAAATAATTGAATGACTTGCCTGTCCAAGACTCACATTGACATGGTTTCTTTATTAGGCTGGCGTTTGATGAGGACCGTGCCCCTGATCTGACCTCAGAAACATACTTACAAGATATACACAGTATTAGTTCCTTGCTCAAGATGTACTTCAGAGAACTCCCTAACCCGCTGCTTACCTACCAACTCTATGACAAGTTTGCTGTTAGTATCACAGACCTTATTCCAGTGTTCCTTTATTTCTCATGATATTATTTAAATTTTACCATTATTAAAAACGGTTTAAGATATTTATATTTTTGTATTTTAAAGCAATTCCCTTGTTCAAAATATATAATTAGACTGTGAAAACTGGGTAAGTGAGCGTATAGTGTTATTGTATTTTGCAAATTAATATATTGCTCTAAAATTTAAATTAATGGAGAATTATTTGACTGCTAACACTACAGTAGAGTTCTGCTAAATTTTGAATCGAAGAATAATATGGCAGATTGTTGAGCAACATCTGAGGATTATCAGTTATTTTATTGTTTAAAAACATATCTTCTGTTTGCGTAAGTTTAAGGTTATAATGTCTTTGTTATTTTGTGTCGCAGGAAGCTGTCAGGGATGAAGATAATAAATTACTGAAAATCCATGATGTTGTACAGCAGTTACCTCCCCCTCATTATAGGTATGTACATGTATAACAATAATTACAAGGACACTCTGTTAGTAGTTCATTGGCTTGTGCACCCTTACATGAATATGTTCAAGCTTTTATGACCAATTTGTGGCTTTTGGCAGATTTATTTTCAGAATTGCTTTGTGTACAGTGTAATACGCCAAACAAACATCAATTCTAATATACTTCATAGGGCTTGAACTTCACTTTAAAACCCTACAAGCTTTTAGGGCTGATGGGCTTTAAAAAATTACCAGCCTGGGCTTCGTTTCTTTTGTTGTAATCAGTCAGAAATATTTGGTCAACCTCGGCATGAATATGCTAATAAACTCTCATAGTAAACTCAAACCGATCATCACAACACCATGCAAAGGTTGTGTCGATACCTCACTCTGAACATCGTTTGGCTGGGTTCGGTAATCATTGATCGAGGATGCGTGAAGACTGGGTACAAGAGTCGGTCAATGTCTTTCACCCCTTCTGTTGCAGTGTGGTTTACACTAAAAAAACTGCAATTTAATTACAAACCTAAATGTTTTATTTAATTTCTCGATCTGAAAGGAGTGTTTGGGTGGAAGCCTCCTGTGCCCTTGTACTCTCTGAGCATAGGGCATCAGGTGTTGTGGTGTCCTGTAAATGTATTGTGATGTCTTCTGTGTTTGTGGGCGTCGCTTAGGGGGGTTTCCTTCACCATTGTGCTGCCACATTGTCGTATTGGTCAAATAACCTTGAGTACGGCTCAGGATCCCAATCAAACAATCTGAAATACTCTAACTGCTGTTTATTTATATGACAGACATGACAGTTTTACTCAAACTGTGTTTTTACAAAATATGCTTCAGGACCACACAGTATCTGATGCGTCACCTTGCTAGAGTTGCTGCTGACGGACATCTCACAGGCATGCATTCCAAAAACTTGGCCATTGTCTGGGCTCCTAATTTGCTGCGGTCTAAGGAGTTAGAGATTGGTGGAGGTGCAGCAGCTTTACAAGGTGTGGGAATACAGGCAGTAGTGACAGAGTTCCTGATTTGTTATGCTGACCTTATCTTCAGTGATAGGATCCCAGCTTATTCCTCTCCTGATGCTAACAGTAAGTAGTCATGGTTTTCTTTAACAGTGCATTTTTCGTCACAAATGACCTTTGACACCAGAAGTCTTTCACAATGTACTGGACATGATCTAACGATTAAGTGCACAGGTTCAGTCCAGCTATAAATTCTAACCATCTCAGAAGTTCATCAATTGCTAAAGAGAATGGGATTTCCTCACTGGTCATTTAAACTTTCCAACTAGGGTGAAATTGATAAAACTCAATTTGGGCACCTTATTGTTGAAGGTTTGGTTGCCTAACAAGCCCAATGGGCGATGAAATAATTATTTTTTTGTGCGCTCGGTGATTGTTATGGTAATCTTTGTTTGCAGGAAGTCACAAGAAGCCCCGCCCTAAGTCGCTGGCCATCTCCACCCCTACACGATTGCTGAGTTTAGAAGAAGCCCGGGAACGTGCCCTGACCACCACCATACACCCCCAGCAGAAGTTTATAGATGTGGGTGGTGGACCGGATACTCTACCAGCTAAATATCACACAGTGCTAGATTTACCAGGATATAAGTAAGTGCACTGTAAATATGTTTAGTTTGAAATTTCTAGTTGTGTCCTGGTATGTGGGGAAAAAGCACCAAAAGAGTACAAATAAATTGCCACCATCAATTTCCATTAATCTTTCGTTAGGCTTATTCTTAATAATGATTTATTAAACATGCACTGACAACATGAATCAGAAGTACCGCGTAAAACCCTGATGAAACAAACAAACAAACATTATGGTTTAGCACAAGGTGTATACATTTTTTGTATCAACAGAATATTCAAATTTATACCTTTGAATAATTTTCACCATTCATGAAAGAAATTTAACAATATTGTCAGAAATTTACCAAACTAACATTTTTTTTTTGTAGGAAAAAATTGAAAGACTCTTCCAAAGAACCAGTGAAACAAAAGAAATCCCCTGTAGGAGGGTGGAAGTCGTTCTTCTCAAAGTCTCGCTCTGCTAGTCTCAAGGTTGGAAAAGGTAGAAAGTCAAGTGTTCCAGGTATGGGCAAAAACCATACTGTTCATTTGAATGGCATTTAAGAGACTGATGTCACTTGACACCTCAAGGCAATCTAAATTATTACTTTGTGTACTGGGTAGACTTAAATATTAAGCAACAGGTTGTAATTCACGTTGTATTTTACATGTAGTGTTACAAAAACAATATTGATTTATGATGTTTTGTAACAGACTGCATTGATGTAAAAACTGGTATAATTGTTTCAGTGTATACTCTTGTTAAGCTCCAACAGTGAAGATGCATTGAATGAGGCTCCAACATATTTTTTGGCACCATAAACATTCCTTAAAGCGTATCAAATAGCCATAGATTCAGTAACAAAGTTGTTAATGTAACTCAGTAAACTGATTGCATAAAGTATCCAAATTAAAATATTTGTCTACATATTTATGAATAATTTTAAAAATAAAACCTGATGATTTAATTAATATCTTAATCTATTTGCAGACCCCTTAGCACTAGGCGAGCAGAAGGCAATCACAGAAGAAGATGTTCACAATTGGAAAAGACGACGATTACGGACAGCTAAAAGTGTCGAGTCTCTTAGCTCAAACAGAGGCTCAAGGTTTTTTGATTTCGGGTCTTTCGACAGCTCTATGACAGGTATGTAGAATACTCCTCCACCTAAATGTAGCAGGTGGTTGGGTGGGAGCCTCCTGTGCCCTAGTGCTTTCTGATTTATTGTGGTGGTGTGTTTTGTTATGTAATGTTTTGTTCTGTCTTGAATGTTGCTATCGTTGTTAACAGTGGTTTTCTTCACCGATTTGGCTGGCACGCAGTCATATAAGTGAAATAACATTGAGTATGACGTAAAACTTAAACCAAACAAACAAAACACCAAAATGTAATTTCAAACACAGAAAAACATACCTTGGTCTTTTGACACACTTTCTGGTGCTATCACAGGAGTATTTATCAGAGGTCTGTTATTTGCTGAAAATTTTATTTTTACTGTAGTCCATTGTCTTCAGGAACTATACCAAGTCGTTTGGTGAGAGTTACCTTTGCCCTGGTCCAATCTGTGCCAAGATCATCAGAATGTTGATTTGTTGTGGTGTTGGGCCGCACCGTGGCTAGGATGGTTGCCTCCATCACTGTAGCTGGAATAGGTTGAATTCAACTGTGGACCTTATCTATATAAATGTAGTTTTCCAATGACTGCTCAGATAGTGGGATGGTTTGTACCAGGTTTCTTAGCAGTTTTTTTACCATTTGTGTTGCCAGTTAAGTGAAATACCAATAAAGTAAATTAAGCCAATGTTGTCGTATCCTATTCAAAGGTGTAGAATCCCAATCAAACACACCAAACTTGGGAAATACATAAAGTGTTTTGTACTGTTCACAGGACCCTCCCCGAATAGTTCTCCACGTAAACGAAACTCCAGCTCCAGTCGAAGTCGTAGTCATTCATTGGACAAAAATATGTTTGGATCTTCATCCTCTCGTGAAACTGTTAAAGAAATGGCAATTGATATTGGCCCACCATCAAAAAGTGGTAAGAAATTATTTGGATTGCCTGATGAAAGTGGAAATTTCTCACCTACTTTTCAGATGGTCATGAACTTGAATCTGTCAGTAAGTTTTGTCAGGTCCTGTTTGCTATTAGGTGGGGAAAGTGTGTCAGAAATGAAAAAATATATTATGTGATCTATTTCAGTTCAAAATATCACATTGGACTGTTACATTCTGTAACAAATAAAAAACAATCCCTTAAAATGTTTGCCTTCGTCATGGGGTTCATTACCTCTAGACAGATTTAATAACAGAAATTTGAAACCAAAATACTTGATATTAAATGTTCTACAAGACTAGTGTCATCTGATGTCTTTGGGTTTGGAAGAATTTGACTTCCATCAATCTATTCATGTTATATTTTTGTATTTTTTTGTATTTTTTCGATGAATTGTAAGTAACGTAACTTAAAAAAATGTTTCTATTTGGTTTCTTTCAGCCTCACCTAGAAAAGGCCATGATAAGGAAAATACATCTCCAGCTGACTGTAAACTCGAGAAGAAGACATCTTTTATCCGTGGTGATTCAACTCGACGTGCTGTATTTCATAGGAAAACTGCCTCAGCTCCGACCAATCAAATACAGCTAGAAGATTCCCCTCCCCCACCTGATTCTAAGCGATCATCTCAACAGTCTGCAGAATCATCATCAATGAGGAGAAAGAACAAAAACAAAACTCCCGTTGAATCTCATCTGGAAATCTCTGTACCTATTGGTGAAGTAACAATCACTAGAGAGCTATCAGACAAGTTTGTTTTGAGAGTAGACAGTAAGGAGATTTTCAAACCACCGGATCAAAGTGACGGAAAGGCTTCTGGAAAAGGTGACAAGGGTGCAAAAAGTGGCAAAAGTAAGAAGAAGAGTAAAGGTGATAAGTTTAAGGAAGGAGAGACTGTATGCACTATGGAATTGCCAGAAAGTCCCAGTGTACGCAGGAGGTTAAGCGAAGAATGCAGAGGACCATCTCCTCAAAACAAAGAACAGATAATGGACCTTGAGGACAGAACCCCACAAACATATTATTCAAGGTTCCATGATTATGCAGAGATTCTGGATGATCAACAAGAAATAGACAAAAACGATGCCAGAATTCGAGAGCATATGAACAAATCTGAAACTAAAACTGTTGACAAGAGTGAGCAAAGTGAAAAACAAACCAAGAATGAAAATAATATAACTAGAGGTGAACAAGTAGTTATGAG
>JAVFBZ010136122.1:22091-45133 GCA_032466195.1 Katharina tunicata
TCTGTTACTATCAGTGAACTTTCGCGGTCTGCGGACAGTTTCAATTCTGGTATGAGTGAGGGAGAGGCAGAAGGGTCTCTATGGAGGAGTACCTCACTAGGGGGTGATCAGGAATCTCCCCTGGGCAGAACTCTCAGGGAAATCAATGCCCAGATTGACAAAGCTTTCCAGAGTGATCCCAGTACTCCCAATGAACAGTTTTATATGTACCCTGTTGATGATAATTTATGTTTTACTGTTCCTGACGCTCCTACGCTGGACACCAAAGCTATGATGGAGCAGTCATTATTTGCTGAGTATGATGACGATGATGTCTCAACACCTACTAATGAAACACATTTTGATTTTGATATGGTTCCAAGCCCCTCTTTTTCCAATGTTCCCACAGCCACTTTTAGCTTGTCAGGTTCTCACCCTCCTCAACATACTTCTGTGATGGAAGCGTCTCAGTCACATCCTACACGGTCAAAACTAGGAGCTCAAGACTACAGAGAAACAACCATAGAAGAATCGGTGGTGGCTGTTAGTAAAGGTGCCACTCCTCCGCCGCCAATATCTGAGGCTAGACTCAGTTATAATGAGGTCTCGTTACCAGACACTCAAACAGAAAAACTTTCAACAAATTCTCTTGAGTATACCAAGAGAAAACTTGATTCTGAATATGTTGACATAGATCCTCGGATGAGAGAAAGTCAATTAACAGAAGGTGAATATGTGCAGCTAGAAGATGACGATTATGTAAGGCTGCAACAAGATGCAAAACTAGTCACTGCTGGACTAAATTCTAAATCTGTCGATCAGCCTGGTTCTCAGATGATCTCAAGTACAACTGAACAAACTGGTGATGAAACAAATAGTGTTGATCTTATTTTACCTCTGTCTGCCTCTGATGAAAACTTTTGGCAGAATTCTGAATTCCCAGTCTTGTCCCCTCTGTCAGAGGTGATTGAAGCGTACTGTTGTAATTTAAAAACTGATGGTAAAGCTTGTGAAATTCACGAAAAACATCTCTCCTCAAGCTCCTCTGAACATCCTAGTCCTGAAAGATTCCCAGAGTTTGACACTGCATTGATTATTGAAGAAGATGCTATTATTGAAGTGCACACTACACCATCTGAAATACCAGCAGATGGCAATGGATCTGACAATCTTGCACCTCCTGTTGTGGAAATCAAGTTACCAGGGGAGACAACCACTGATGAAGGCGTTCCAGAAAGTGATGAAAGTATTGCTGACGTCCAGGTCTCCTATCAAATAGACTTCCGAAAGTCAGGTGGTTTTGACATACTTGCTGATGAGTCCAGCCAACCAGGCTACCAAGAAATAAGCACTGAATGTTTTATTGTTTCCCCTCCTGAAACTGTTACAATGGAAGTGCCCCCAAAATCTCCACCTCAAGCTTCCCCGAATGACACATCTGTGTCTACCCCTCTTGATGAAATAGTTGTAGAGCAACGACAACAGATACTGAGATCTGGTCAATCGGTTGTGTCCAGCCATGATGGATCTACTGGGACTGGTCCAGTCACACCAGAGGAATGGTATTCACAGATGTTACAGCATGGTCTCAAACAGTCAGCAGATACAGAGCTGGAAGAATTGGAGGAGGTATGGTCAAGACATCAGGATAGGCCTTCATCTGGTTCAAGTAATGGCTCTGGTAAAAGACCCTATGATACCATGGTCGAGGAACAAAAATATGTGGACAGTTTAGTGGCTCAGCGAGCATTTGGATTTCCTTCTGCCTCAACTGATGTGACCACTTCTCCCGTAAAAAAATTAAAAGAAATTAGCCACGAAGAGGATAGAGACTCTTGTAAAGAATTTTCAGTTATATCTCCACAACAAAGTGTACCTCCAAGTCCAAAACAGCCTCAGTTACCTTCACCGAAGCGTCTTGAATTGACAATCCCGTTGGAGAGTAAACAAATAGCTGCTCCAAAGCACGATGAACTCATTGCTGTTCGGCCAAAAGTTACTAGAACAAGAAAGCCCCCTACAAAATCCCTTCACCTTGGAAATTCAGATTCAGAAATAATTTCAGTTCAAGAAATGTCCTCAGATTTAGGTAATGCTAAGCTTATTGTGGAGCGTAGAGCAATCGACAAGAAAAAAATCCAAACTATTCATGCCACTAAAGTTGAACAGCCACTTAAACAGCATGCTGAATCTCTGGACTCTTTAACTGGTGGTCTTGGCCATAGTGAATTAAAGTGCTCTAAAAGTCATGAAGTGTTGCATGTTAGTGATAGGGACATAGATCGACGGATGACAAATTCTGCTTGTGAACCTCTGAGTTGTTCAATGGATGAGACATCGCCTGATACAATGTCCACCTCCCTTACCTCTTCCACGGATACATTTGTGTCTGGAATGACTGATTCTGGAGGTTTTACTGACTTTTATTTAGGTCACAGTTCATCAGGTAAACCCTTATCAATGACTGGTTCAGGTTACCTGGTTCAACCCACACCTGAGGATCCATTTTCAGTTCAGAAAGCTGCCTCCTTACCTAATATGGGTAACTGGTCATCTGCTTTAGACTCTGAAAGTAATTCATTACAAAGATCTTCTACATCCTCGTCAAGGTCTGGCAAACTTCAGAGCCTTAAGGAATTGTTTGAACCAAGTTCTGTGGAAAATTCTACAGTCAGTTTAAAAAGTGAATTTGCTAATGTACGCCCTAATTCACAACCAATAACAAGTGAGCAGTCAGAATATGTACGTGTCCGTCAGACACGAGGTCAGTCTCCAAGGGTCACTTTTAAGGAATCCCCCGATAGAGTCCCTGCTTTGGACTGGCAGGTTTCAGGGTTGTATCAGACAGAGGACCAAAACTTTCCACCCAGTAGAGAAAAATGGAGGCAGCCTGAATCAGACCATTTGTATTCTACGAATGAACAAGGCATAGAATTCACTAAAAACAGGGTGCGCATAGTGGACCCACCAAAATCTCCTTCGGGCAAACCACCCATATGTAGAAACACAAACCTACGTTCTAGAACACATAGTGACTCTGCCTTAGAGGATATTAGTGACTTTCAGTCCAGTGGTGACATTGATTTCAGTGGAGATATTTCAACCGGTAGCTTAGATCGGGACCAGTCTAAGAAATCTAATCTGCAGCGCAAGGGCAGTATACGTGAATTAGTGGCTGTATTTGAAAAACAAGGTGAAGGTGGCATGACACCTGAATCTCGTACAGATAGCCGAGGGTCTTTACCCTCTGATCTTTCTGCGAGCAGGGACAGTATTGACCTTGTTTTTTCTGGTGCTAAGTCCTATGAACCTGCAGTGAGTACTGAGCAGGTTAGGGGGAGATCGCCCATTACTACAGACTCTGCTTTGAGTTCTAAGCCTCAGTCTGTAAGGCTTGGGCCTAAACCCTTCTATGGCAGCAAGTCATAGTGTGCATAATGGATGAATGATTCTCTTCTTCTCTTGGTGCATTTGATCTTATTTGTGAAGATCTGATATAACATTTACACTTCATTACTTATCTGCCAATTCTTGGGATATTTTTTTGTGCCAATGGTTACAAGATTCTCAATCATTGATTTCACAATAATTGCATGAAATCAAAAGCAGGAAGTGAAATCAAAAAAAGTCTGAATATTGTAATGCATTATAACTTATTCATAATTTCAATGTATATCATTGTTTGTCTGCCATACATTATTGTTTTCGTGTAAATTTTGTTTTTCTATTTCTTTTATAGTGAATATGGTATTTAAAATTTTAGATTATTTTTACTATTTTTATATGTCATTTTAAACATCCTGATCTGGGATTTCTAATCCATTTGATCAGGCCACATGGAATTCTTCTATATTTATATGGCAATCCACACAAACTATATTATTATAATGCCAATAAGTACCTGAAAGGGTGAGTGTAGTATAAAAGGTTTGTAAGACCAAGCCTGTTATTAAGTCAACTTATAATACATAAGAAACAGAAAGTAAAATTTGCACTAAATTGAAGTCAATTGGGATTTTTGAAAACTTCCAAAATATGTAATTACCTTACTCTATGATCCATATTTTGGTTATCAGCAACCAATAATGTTGTGTTGTGAGGGGAGATAACTAGTCTAATTGGACTGCCAGATCTGTCCCTATGACTAGCTCGCTCATTTCTGCCAATTGATATTATCTGATGTGTTGTAACAAGATTCGCAGAATAACAGTCATTTTTAAAGGAAGTATTGTAATTTCATCTTTTAAAAGAAAGTTGGCCAGTTTTTGAATTAGTCATTTTTTTTAAAATGCCTTTGTATTGTGCTTCATGCAACTTAGTCACATTGTAAAATAGGATGCATTCTACAACATGTCTCATTAGAACTGCTTATGTAAATTGGCTAAAGTCCTTTCTTATTCTGTTCAGTATTATATCATAACATCGTAACAGTCCATCGGAAAAACTACCTGTCACATTTTGAAAATAACCTTCACAGACATAGTTTGATTGGTTTACATTTTTTAAATGTGATTTTGAGATGAAAAACGGCAGTAATCAGAGCAGAAAATGGTGAAATAAAGCCCTGTTCAAAAAGGGAGTCAGTCAACTTATTCAAGTGGGCTTTTCTCTATTACAAATACAATTTTTGTATGATTACAGCCGTTTTTTCAGCACATGGACACATCATTTGATAACACACAAATTGCTGCTGTAAACAATGGGCTTTTATTACATCATTATCAGAATAATTATTGGACATGATCTGTAACAAATTTGATATTACATATATATGTATGTTTTGGTAATATTTTCACACTAAATGATACTGTGCAATATTTAAAGATAGAAAAAGAAGGGTTGTATGGCATATATATACTGTTTAAGTCTGTATTATTCTTAGATATACAGCTTATTCATTTGACAGCACAAATAATTTTCTACATTGTCAAAAATCAATGTAAATGTGCCATGTACATATCATCTTTCATATGTGGCATTTTAAATTTGAACTGATGCCATTTCATGGAGTCTGTTATATCTCTTTGCATGAATATCTGCTTACCTGTGCCAATACCTATAGTTTGTTAAATGTTTAAATACATAGTGGATAATTCTAGCTAAATAGAAAATTTAGAACAAACATTTACCTGAATAAAACATTTGGGATTTAGAGAAGACATTGGATTTCTGCTACAATAGTTGGACCAATCAGATTAAAGTAAAAAAATAGCATGTGAGATACTGTGTATATACAAATACTATCATTAGGTTTTTTAAAATAACATGCTAATGAAAAAGTCCTTGTTTGTAATAAAACTTCATATAAAATTTAAACATAATTCTTATTGCGTTATACTATGTTTAAGCGTTACAAACCTGTGTACATGTCTTAAATCCAAATTATCTTTCAAGTTGTTTGTCAGTTGATTCTGTATTAATATAGTATTAAATTACCAATAGCTAAGTTAAATCAGTTGTGTCATTGTCCCTTGGTATATCACAGTGAATTGACAGTGATGGATGAATCAATATTAAACTAACTTGTCATTGCCATTAATAAATGGATAATATATGCTCAATAACAAATTTAGGCGGTTAACGAGTTGGAGTGATGATATAGATTATTATGCTTCTGTAGAATTCTCTATAAATGTAAACATGACTGATTGCTCTGAAAGTTTAACATCTGGTGGTAGTTTAGTAGAGCTTCATACTTTTTTTTAATCATAACTATTAAACACCACTACAGTCAGACCAAAGCATAAATAATGCCACACTGTGATGCCGTTATTTTAGAATGTAGAACTGTTCAAGGGCTCTTGAGAAAGGGACGTATAATGTCTGCCCAGCAGTCTATATTCTATAATATAGACCGGAACTTGTTACATTATGTATGGCCAAATTTTGTAAACCACAGCTGGGAATTGCTTTCGAGAATATGTTTCTTCAAGTTTTGTTAAAAAAAAAAAAAAAAAAAAAATTAAAACACTTCTTGTGACCAGCAAAAGCCTTTATCTTCACAAAATCGACAGAACTGTTGCTTGGACTGTGAGATTGTTTATATTACATACTAAAACAATAATGTAATATACATGTAGAATTATAGATATTTTCGTTTTTGGGGATAACACTCTCTGATAAATACTGTTAACAATCAATTACTAAATGACACAAAAATATTTCATAGAATCATAGAAACCAGGAAGTCATGTTTTTCAGAGGTTTTCCTCTATTTTACTTAAAACTTATCTGTTGATCTCCACTGGTCTGAAAACGATTAAATCCTGATATGGCATCATAATGTATTTATGCACCTCGATAACCCACAAAGGTCAGCTTCAAAACTTGCAGGCAACAAATAGCTATGTAGCTTAAGTATTTAAATATAATCTAGTCAGCAGAAATTAGGTTGTCCTTCCCCTCACAGTTTTTATTATATACAAATGTCCTATGTGTTCAAGTTCATTGCATGTGCTTTGCATTGCTAGATTTACTTGATAGAACAAATTCTAATAATATGTGTATATACTAGCATTTTACTGATATTTCAGAAAAAGTTGGTCTAATTCAAGACTTAAGTACAAGTGTCACAGTCTATTGTCATATTAAATCTGTTCACATCCACAATATATTATAAAGTCTTTGAGCACCACCCTGGTATCGTCAGATCTGAGAGATTTGGTGACTGCAAATCACTTCTGCATGTTTTGTTTAAAATTCTGTGCTCTATTTTGTTTTAATTTTTAATTTAAGTCTTTATCATAAGTAACGGCCACAACAATGTTTTTAAAATTTAATTTTTGATAAAAATTTTACGCTTAAGAAATTTTTATATTTCTATGCTTGATATTTGGCACCCAATCTACATGTACAATACACTTGGACATATTATATAACCTGTCTCTCTCATGTACATTTTTATATAAACACTGTGTATGGGTTAGCTGTTCACTTTGTGTGTTTGTATTCAACTGCACAGACAGTATTCCATATTTTCATTCTAGTGTTGTAAATGTTCTCATGTTTTTATTACTAAAACCTCTGTGTGTGGCATCTAGTAATGTGCTAAGGTATGATTTACATTTTTATCTGAAAAAAATCTAATAAATGTTTGAATGAGGATTTTGCCAAGCAAATATTTGAGATAGTATATATGTGTATTTGTGTGTATGTACCTCAGCGATAGAAGTTATCGTTTTTGGTACCATTACTCAAATGTCGAGTAAAAATAAATCCAAACAACCTATGCCTTTCTTAATTATTTCATAATTATTCTACTTTGTATGACCATTGTCGATGGAAATTTCAGTTTACAATCAATCTTTATAAACCAACTTTATTTTAAGGTTAGGTTGTGTTAATGTCTTTATAGTCGATCTAAAAGTGAAATAGCTTTAAGTACTATGCTCAACACTAATCGTATAAATCAAAATCTTTATAGTCGATCTTTAAAGGAAATAGCTTTGAGTACCACATTGAACACTAATCACATAACATTTTTATAGTCATTTCTCTTGGCCTATTGGAGCCTTTAGTATTGGTTATTACCATGACAATGGTAAGTTTACAATAATCATGTCTTAACTACATGATGCAGTATATTTATTGATACCTGATGTCTCTGCATTATCAAGGAAGGGTAGGTTTCGGGGTTTGTAACTAATTTCCTGACATTTCGCAAGACGTTCGTTTCATTTAGTTGTCAAGTTCTATCAGGCGACGGCATTTAGAATTAATACATTATTCTTTAAAGGGATGGACAGCTTAAGATTTAACTGTTAAACTCAAATAAAAAGAGTTGCTATTTAGGTTTCCGTTGCACTAAACCAGCCTTGTGTAGGATGCGATTGGACAAAATATTATGTACAACCAACTATTCAGGTTTACAGCTTAGCTTAAAGTGAGCTTTCCATTACGTCATTGAGATATAACTATCGAATCAGAGCTGTAAAAATGCGGCAAATCGAATGTCTGAGCCGCCGTGAAAAGTCAGCCAGTAGCAAATTTACAGTCTCTGATGGTGAGCATTTTTATTACTCCTCAGCCCTTGGCTAAGGAGTATTGCTATCGTCGTCGTCTGTGACGAGGCTGGGTGTGTGTGTGAGCCGTTTCGTTTCCAAGCCATATCTCTGTAACTAAGGCAGGACATTTGATGAAACTTGTGTGCTGTAACTATACTGTATATTGAAGTTGTGCACCTGTAAGTTTCACGTTGGGGAAAATTTATTTTTATTTAAAAAAAATAAAGTTTAGAATCTCTTCTCTGAATACCATATATGGCTAATGTATTCCGAAGACTTTCTGAATATTCAGCAGCAGAAATACTTTATTTCATTGGATAAGAATCACGGAAGTATACGTTTGGGGGTGTGACTACTCTGACCAAGGTCTGGCCTCTTGATTGGTCAACAGCTAAGCAAATTACGCCCAGGGGCTTAGCAGGTTGTATCGAGATGCATAGGATTGGTCAAAAGCTACAATGGAAACACTCCCTCGCGAGTTCGGCTATTTCCGGACGATTTTCCGTATCTGCAGAAATGATTTTCCAAATAAGAAGATATGCACGGATAACACAATCGCACCTCTGAAAACGTGGCGCCTATTTTGCACTTGCTGCAGATCAAACAACCGTGTATATTCTGTACGGTCATGCGTGGTAATTACGCGCGGAAAACCCCCAGAAAAATATGGTGTTGGAAAGAGAAAGTAATAGTCTTTCACATGGTGTGCGTCAATTGCTTGAACTTTCCATTCCGTTTCTTTGTAAAGCCTCTCTGCAGAACTATTTATGCAAAATAGGTCATATCTACATTGCTACAAGCTCTTGATTGATATACTTTTTATAAAAAATTGTGTGAAGTTATGGAAGAACTTTTCAGGTGATTCTAAAAAATTCAAAAAGTGTCAGATTTTGTAAATGCCTTTCAAAGAAGAAGAGGTGGAATAATTTATATATTATGAGGTTAAATTTGCCAATACAACATTATAATAAAGAAAGGATTAAATACCAAACCTGTTGAAATATTATACTCAAAATATAATTTAAACCAAAAAGTAAATAATTCTTGTATCACATTTAAATTGTTGGATGGACTTTCCATTGTCAATATACGAATAGTACATGCACGCCTAAAAATGGTATGAATTATTTAATACATCTTAGTAAACCTAACTTGAGAGGTCTATGCTGGCAGGACCAGGTCTACAAAGGTCTCAGGGTTAAGAGAGATCCATGCTGACAGGATAAGGTGTACAAATGTCTCAGGGTTAAGAGAGGTCCATGCTGGCAGGATCCGGTGTAAAAAGGTCTCCGGGTAAAAAGAGGTCCATGATGACAGGATAAGGCGTACAAAGGTCTCAGGGTTAAGAGAGGTCCATGCTGACAGGATTAAGGTGTACAAAGTTCTCAGGGTTAAAAGAGGTCCATGGTGAAAGGATAAGGTGTGCAAATGTTTCCAGGTTAATAGAGTTCTATGCTGGCAGGATGAAAGGTCTTGGGGTTAAGAGAGTTCCATGCTGACAGGATAAGGTGTACGGATTTCTCAGGGTTAAGAGAGATCCGTGCTGACAGAATAAGGTGTGCAAATGTCTCCGGGTTGAAAGAGGTCCATGCTGACAGGATTAAGGTGTACAAAGGTATGTGGGTTAAAAGAGGTCCATGCTGACAGGATAAGGTGTACACAGGTCTTAGGCTTAAAAAGGTCCATGCTGACAGGATTAAGGTGTACAAAGGTATCCAGGTTAAAAGAGGTTCATGCTGACAGGATAAGGTGTACAAAGGTCTCGAGGTTAAGAAAGGTCCATGCTGAAAGGACCAGGTGTACAAATATCTCAGGGTTAAGAAAGGTCCATGCTGACAGGATAAGGTGTACAAAGGTCTCAAGGTTAAGAAAGGTCCATGCTGAAAGGACCAGGTGTACAAAGGTCTCAAGGTTAAGAAAGGTCCATGCTGACATGACCAGGTGTACAAATGTCTCAGGGTTAAGAAAGGTCCATGCTGACATGACCAGGTGTACAAAGGCCTCAGGATTAAGAGAGGTCCATGCTGGCAGAATAAGATGTACAAAGGTCTCAGGATTAGGAGAGGTCCATGCTGGCAGAATAAGATATACAAAGGTCTCAGGATTAAGAGAGGTCCATGCTAGTAGAATAAGATATACAAAGGTCTCAGGATTAAGAGAGGTCCACGCTGTTTGAATTGCGGAGTGTTATGTCCTCTGGTTTGATATCAGAGGGACCTTCTTCTCTGGTTGCTTCTTTCCATTCGTCAGGGGAGTCGACAGAAAAGTAGGGGACAGTATCCTCAAAGATACATTCTTTGGATGCACTCTCACTGGCTGTCAGAAGTGATGTGTTAGTGGAGGGCACAGAGTCCACTGTAGACAACATCCCATAGCTCCCCGAGACACCCTGAGGTATAGACCAATGCTTCATCTTAGACTGGGGTAGTTCATAACTCCTCACTGAGTCATGTCTGGTCACGGAGTTAGCCGTGGTAAGGGTTGCAGCTGAGGTCTCTCGACTAGGACGAACATCTGACTTCTTACAACGCCAAGCCACATAGAGGACGATCAAAAGTATGAGGATTACCGCAGCAAATAACCCAATCAACCAAAAATAGGAGCTTTCCCGTGTCCCTAAAATAAACAACATCAATATATTTGAACTCGTTTAATCCACGCTATAACTAATTTTGAAAAGTTAATGACGAAAGTTAAAATATGTGCATCAAAAATGACACATTGCCGTATGTACCAAGATGTAATTGATAAACAAAACACGCAGCTAATTTAATATGGTGTAGAGCCAACATAAAAAATATACAAAAATAAAATAAATCATCAATTTAAGTTTAAATTAAAAAAATATTTTGTCAGATTTTATGCAGTTTTCCTGGCAGCCAATTAAACACAATGTTAACTTTTGCAAAGTTGCCAGAACTTTTGTTCCCTACCCAATTGATTAATATTTGGAAGATGAATAATTGAAGGTATACCTGTGCTGGCCAATGTGAAGGTGGTGTAAGCCCAATCACTGGAGAACGTTGAGGTAAAGGCCTGTACCTGACCGGAATACTCGCTATCGAGAAACTCCTGGCTCAAAACCAGATGGGATGCTTTTACAGTTTCATTCACCAACAGTACTTGTCTAGACGTCAGAATCACATAGTAACCTAATGTGACAAAAATCAGAATTGTTATCTTTAGAATAAGCTGTCAGTTTTTTTCCATATTTCACAAGAATTTGTCTGTGATTCTGAACTGGAGACGACACTGTCCGTCTTAATGCAGCGAAATCTTAACAAAACAATATTTTGTTAATCTAACATTTGTTAAGTTAATCTCATCCAATTAATCAATCACATGTGTTCGTAACACATTATACCAAATCGTTCATAAAAGGACATAAAACTAGGCGCACTGCGTAAGAATTAACAAGAAAAATGCATTAACCAGTTAAAAACAAATACCTTGTACTTCTAAATTGTTCTATTACAATTTCAAGTTAGTTATAAGAAATATATATGACAACTTACGACGACATTAAACAGATTGATTTATTTCTGCCCTTAGCCAGATGACCTAAAACATAATTCGCTTTCAATATTGCTTTAATATCTAACCTTTTATAAATGGTTCCTGCTCCTTTGTGACATCCCACATAAACTGGTGTTTCTCTGTCCTTAGGTTTGTTGGCGGGGAAACATAAATGGCAGGCTCAGCAATAGCTGTAAAACAATATCAAATGATCAGTTATGTATTATGTTTCACATGAATACTTTTTTTAAATTACCCTAAATCCTCAACAAATTCGACCTTATGGGCATAAGTTTTAAGTAATGTAGTGAATTTAATAAAACTTGTATTTTCCGGTAGCTTTAAGTCTGAACTTCGTAAAAATTTCAACATTGTTTTTTTCTCCTCTTCTAGGTCTTGGCATAACATGTAGTTTGTTAGGTGGTAAAGGGGTCGAATTTGTTGAGCATTTAGGGTAACCAGAAAAACATCGCCAAAGTCCAAAGCCACTGGACAGAAAGACAAAATTGCGAGTTATCTGATGTCAGTCTATATAAAATGGGGTTTAGTATTTATACATTGTTTAGGTGTGATGTAGCGCTTCAGTTATTAGTGAGCAATGTCCTAGCCAGATAAATTTTTTTCCCCACAACCAGTTTGATAGATGGTGTCTATTTTATTCCTAACTAAATTTGTTCATGGCTCATTATGCTGGAAGGATATTTTCATAACTTACCGCAAATGTAATCTTGGTGAATTTCATTTCCAGACTGACATGTTTTCATGCCTGGTTGAACCTCTGCGAGAGCCGAGTTGAAAAAGTAAGGCTGATCATCTTTAGAAAACAATAGTGTGTCATTCGTGGCCTTTATCAACAGGGCACTAACAGCGTCCTGAATAGCCGAGCTTTGCTCCATGTACTTCTTTTCACACGTACGTCTGTTACAAGGTTCATTAGCCTCGCAAGCCTGTGTAGTAACTTTGAAGGTAATGGAATGGTCGACGGTAACCAAATTAAGGTCTTCTACGACTATTGTTCCTGCAGAATTCTGTACAATCATGGTAATAGCGGCAGCGAAATAATCAGTCAAGCTTTTCTCGAGGACGACCACCCCAGTTTCCTGAGGTGGTGACAGTACAGTGGAAGCCTGTTGGATGTAACCGAGTTTGAGTGGTGTTTTGGGACACATTGTAACACCTTGCCGTACTCTGATGAAAGCTTCCGTGGACTCATCTTTCCCATACATATTTTCAGCAATACATTTATAAAGACCAGTGTGACCCGGATGGACAGCTGCATGATGGAATGTTGTCCTGGCTGCGCCCACATCAACCGCTGATGATGTTCGCCAGGTAACAGTTGGGCTAGGTTTTCCCTCTGTTTGACATGTTAGTGTCACTGAATCATCAACCAACAAATCCAGCTCTGCTGGCAGAGAGTTCGTCACAGAAGCAGGAGAGCCGACAAATATATACGTAGCAGACGATGTACTGGATCCAATGTGATTCCTAGCAACACAATAATACTCTGCTTCTTCTGTTGTCTTGACGTTTTCAAAAATCAAGTGAGGGTTATCCGATTCTGCTTGTATCGGGTCTGATAAACCAATCTTCCGCCATGTAAACAATGGTGTTGGTATGCCATCTGCAAGACATGTCAGAGTTACGTTTCCATTAGCAGCTACACTTATATTCTTTACAGTCAAATCTTTGAAAGTAGGAAGCTGTCCACAAAAAAGTTCTTCTAAAGTATTGTTTGAAAACATGGACGATATATTTCGTACAAATGTCAAGACATCCTCCATGCTGTTGACTTTATTCTGAACGAGGTTATTATACAATGGCTGGGCTTGTTCTTTCTTTTGAATCTCTAAGGCTGTTACATTATGATCTAATTTAGATAGGTGATAAGTGTAACGATCAAAGGCATGCTGGACGCAATCTTGGAAACCGGAACATGAGGTGAAACTAAATTCATTGTCAGTAAAGTTATCCATTTGACTGATCCAGAGTGCCAGTAAATCATAATGAGTGATAGCGCTTATAACATCTATGTTCATCTCATTCGAGACTTTTGAGGCATTTATCAACTGGCCAATCACTTCGTCTTGATATGGATTAATGGAGGCCAGCAGAGTAATAATGTCCTGACGGGAAACGTTATAACTGCCGTCAAATAAGACACTATGTATTTCCCCATCCTCTAAAGACAGGGAGCTGTTCACAACTACACTAGTCAAACTTTGTCCAACTTTAACGTTGGCACTTTGCACTTCGGAGATGTATTCCTCCACGACAAATTGTAAAATGGTGATCGGTGTTTGGAGGAACTTCATCAGCTTTTTGTATTCGACACATGTTTCATTCCATTCACCTTGTCCTGGACTCCCTATTACAGAATTAAGAGAAGTGTTTGCTGTTGACTGTTTAAGAAGTGTCAAGATGTCTAAAGCAGTCGCTTCTCGTTTCTTTCTCCCTGGTGTAATGGCACTGTTCAAGACCTTTCGTATCCTTTTCTGAAAGCGCTCATACACTTGTAATGCTATTTCTTGAATACTCGATCTACTATTGGCAAAATCCATTTGGAAGGTGTACCAAGTCCAACCAGTCAGCATTAAATTTATCTTACATTGAACCTTGAAACTTGTCACATACAATCCGTTTAGTTCATCACCAAATGCACAGCTTTTCACCTGGAATAATGCATCTTCTCCCTCAGCTTCTCTAAATGTTGTAATGAGAGCCGTAGATTCACTTACCTTTTCTAGTTGATCAAGTTCAGCCTTTCTCCTCTCATAAACACTTAAAGCCACATTGTAGTTAGACTGTGCTCTGGCTAGCTTGTTCTCAGCCTTCTCAGCTACCATAAGAGACATTGACAATTTTAATGTTAAGCTAGATACTGTTTGATCGAGTATCTTATATGCCATCCAGTCTTCCAAGAATTCTGTGTTACCAAACCCTCTATTTCGTACAACGATAAACTTTTTGATGACGGAACAGACAAGGTTCTGTGTGTAACAGTAAAAGTTACCAAGAGAAAACTGACAGCGCTCCCATTGTATACATGGATATGCGATTTTGTGAAATAGTTTCTCCTTTTTACAGATTTCCATTCTTGGAGTTCGCTTACACTGCTCGTCACACCGAGTTTCAGTACAGATTGTATTTAGTTTGTTCAAACGGTTCGCATGTTTATTCAACTTTAATTTGGCTTTATCTAGAAGCTCGGTGGATTCTGTCAATAGTTTATCAACCTCTAGTGCTTCATCAGCCTTCTTCATGAAAGCAGAAGAGGATATATTTAAAATTCGATCCAAAGAAGATAGTTTCGACTCAGTTACATCCAAATTTGTTTTAACTTTATCAAGTCTGAGCTGTGTCCTTGAGATATTTTGCCGTAACATAACATTAAGCATATCCATCATCTCCTGTGGAAAGGAATCATTACCAGAGAGTAGCTGAACATAAACGGCCAATGACCAATCAGCTGCACTGCCAAAATGTGAGCCTTGTAGCTGGACATTAGAAGGATATTGATTAAAAATATCTCCCTTTGCATCCACTCTCAAGTCCTCGTCATTAACACTAAGGATGGAGTCTACAGCCATATCAAAGAGTTTCAGTGATACACCATCAGTTATTGATGCTTTACTCCTCTTTCCTTTCTTGCTCATACCGTATGCCAGCCATGCTCCTGGTTTGACATACAAGTGCTGCCAGATGAATTTGTTCCAAATACTGGTGGTTGTAACTGCCTGATCCTGCACCCTTCCTGTTACTTGTAGCTCTAACCCACGACCGGATATGTCACAAAGGTGTTCACCTGGACAGCACTCTCCTGAAGATGAATATGTTAAATTCCCTGCCACTGTAATGAACATGTCGTGTAAGTTTATGGACAAGAGACCAGTAACACCCCATCTGCCACTTGAACTCAGACCTTCGACAGTAGCCTCATGCATTTTGCCTGTCAAAACATTTAATTCTTCCGTTACCAATGAGTGATAGAAAGATGTGAAACCAAGTCGCTCTTGGAGGGATTTCTGCATGGTAAGGTAGAGATGGTCTTCAAGATCACCGAGCCGTTGCCTTAAAGATGCTCCAGCTCTGTTCATTGTTATCAGAGTTTCTGCAAACTCTTCAGCGTTGGACTGGTCTTCCCACATCAGCAATGTTAGCGCGTCGTGTTCTAGTCCTAGCAGTATATCCTGGATAGATTGCACAACCTCCATCACAGCCTCATCCATCTCATACTCATCGGACTGGAGAAGAGACTCTAAGTTATGGTAGAAAGCCTTGGTATGTTTAACAAAATCCTCAGTGTCAGAACGCGTGAACATAGAACCTGTGTGATAAACTCCATCAAGATGAACATATACTTCACTGTGGGGCAGGATTTCTAGGTCGGATAACATAAGTGTCTCATCGCTGGATGTTTGAAAGAAAACCACCACTTCCTTGCCTTTAAATCCACAACCATATTCTACAATATTGAAGACAAAACATCACAATAAAGCTACCATTACCATAGCAACGAGACATTTAATCTTCACTAAACTCGTGGTGTAAAATTGACTACATGTATTCAATCTTTAATTTCTTATATTAAGGATTTTACCTGCTATACGCAAATACAATTCCTTGGAGTACATTAGTTCAATTAACAGTAAAGAGTTTTTTTAATGCAGAAAGAATTAACATTAAATCAGTATTTTGTTGATAGGTATTTAACATAATATGCAAGGATGTATCATTGACACACATTTGCGTGGCCGGTGTTAGGTCAAAACCACCTCAGGATCTCAACAGCTCTGATATCCCTCCCTTTGGCCATAAACCTATGATCATGGAGTACATGAGGGGGAGGGGGAGCATAGAAGGGGGGGGGGGGGGGGGGGAGTAATTAGCATATAAAATTTATATTAATTTTTAATTAATTATTTTTTTACAAAAAAAAAAATTTTTTTTATTAAAAATTAAAAATTAAAATTAAAAAAACAGAATTTTAATTATTTTTGCAATCTGTAAGAAAAAACAGATTCTATATAGTTCAGACATTTTTTCCCATACAGAAATCAAACAAATCACTGAATCGGCGGAAGTGAATGCCGGCCACTTAGACAACTCAGCTTTCCAGCCTCACAGTGAAATGAGTGGTCAATGCCGGCCACTTAGACCACTCAGCTATTCAGCCTCACAGTGAAATGAGTGGTCAATGCCGGCCACTTAGACAACTCAGCTTTCCAGCCTCACAGTGAACTGAGTGGCTAGCTCAAAATAACCACAATGCTTTTTACAAAACGTCACATGTTGTTAAGTGTAATGTCCGTTTTACAACAGATACTACATGTTGTTAAGTGTAATATATGTTTTGCACAATGTTACATGTTGCCACACATAAGAGTTTTTTTTATACAAACATACATGCTGTCATTTTTAAGACCTATTTTTTACAAGATAAGTACAAGATAAGACAGAACTTACTTCCAACTGAAACCAGAACTTCTCTGATCTCCCTCGCACCGGTGAATGTCAAGGACGTTGCATGATCGTGTACCTTAACTGCTAAGTTGACTGTGATTGGCTTGTGTGGAATCAACACTATAATTTCTTCCCCCAAAAACAGGTGAGTTAAGAACTGAGAAAATGAAGATTAAAATCATGTGACTAAAAAGTAATTTCAATGTCTAACTTTAAGTTGTCCATACATCTGGCATTGATAATTTCAGCCAATGATTTTCAATGGTAAAACTGAAAATGCGTGTCAATTAAATCAAGGTAGTATTTCAAGGCAACAAAATATATTTTCAGCTTTTTCAGAAACATTTTGATATTTGAGTAAATTATATTCAGACAAAATAAATATCAATACAAATACATTACCAGTTTCGGATCTGTATAGAAGAATGCGTCAAGGGAAGTAGATATCTGTACGGCGCTGTTAGAATCCACATTGAACAATGCCCAGATTGACGCTTCTGATCTGAGGACAGAAACATTTTATAAACAGCAAGCATTTGTAACCAAATGTTGTTCCAGTTGAAAACAGAATAGCCTTTGGAACCATAAGACGGAATTTAAATTCCAACTCTCAATTTGAACACATTGGTATAGAACATAATAAATTCCAGATAAAACAAACACAGTGTTAATAAATGATATGTGTATATTAAAAGAATCATGACGTTTTTGTTACTGCTAGGATTCCACACTCAAATGTTACATACTGATTATTGAGTAATTCTTAAGGTTTGTGATTTTGTCATAAAGAGTGTTGTAATATTGTGAAACTAAAATAAACAAAGCATACCCTGATAGAAGAGCATCTGCTGAGTTAAGTCTTAACTTTGGAGAAGTAAATCTGGATGACCTTGAGAAACCCAGTCCAGAGAGAGTTACATTAAATCCAAGCTTTGTCTGAAACTCTGAAAACAAACCAATGTCTCCTACCTCGGCTGGATCAGAGAACACCATCAAGATTGTCTCACCTTTATCAACAGTTAGATCCACGATGACACAATAGCCATTGTTAGGAACATTTATCTGTTCGTTCATGAAATAAAGACTAGTACCCTCACCAGAGAAAATAAACACATGATAGTGTTCATCTGACAGCACTGGGGCACCTGAACACTCTGCTAAATGCTTTACATCAGATCCTTGCAGTATTTTACCAAGGTATATATCAGTTTGGGACACAGCAGGATCTCTGTTAATTCTGAGCTCAAAACTTTTTGGTAATGCCTTGGAGACTTGTTGTAATAAAGTCTGGATAGCACTCCTAGACTTAACAAAGTCTTGTCTGTCCTCGCTCGACAAAGGAATTTCTTGACATGATTCCGTAGAAGGTTGAGCAATTTGTGAGAGAGATAACTGTCTCTTCGAGCTGATCGGTCCAATCCTAATTTTATTATCTGACGTCATGATCTCCACGCCTCTTGGTGACACAGGTAGCCTCATGCTAGAATGTGTAACAGGTATTCCAAAGGTAAAGAAAATCACTTCTGTACTATGGAGCTTGTACCATGGAGAGGTTGAGTTAAAATAAAAAGTTACCTCCCCACTTCCATCAGCAGAAGGCATGTTCAGCTCAATCATGTAACAACCCACGGGGAACTGTTTGTGTGCCAGCTTTAACCTGACAAAGACGTCTCCAGCCAGGACACTGATCATAGGGGGAGACTCGAAGAGCTTGGCACCAGTTCCTGTCAATGTGAGCTGAATAGAATAGGTACCCATTGTTTCTGAGAAAACAGTGAAATTATTGCCTCCAGAGAGAGGAGGAATGAAGAGTTCTGATGGCTGAATTGTCAGTTTCTCGCTTGTAGTAGTTATGAGGACCAGAGATTTATCAGACATGGCCTCCACTGGTATCATTGTTCCACCATAACCAACGTGATGGAACACAGATTGTGGTATGCCTAACGTATCCACTTGACACACTTCACCTTTAAATCCCGTCTCTGTACAATTACACTCAAAGTCAGGATAACCAGAAATACACACACCACCGTGCTGACAAGGGCAGGACGCTGCAAGTACACAAAATGAAGCTCATAATGAAAAAGGTCACAAAGAAATGTTGTGGTATATAGATTGTTTTTAGGACCTTTCCCTGTTTTATATGTTATAAACACAATATGTATAATAGTTGTATACACATTTTACAGTTAACAATCAGTATTTTCAGATTTTTGGGGATGTATAAATTTTACAAAAAGAAACATATCTATTTACACTGCCAAAGCTGGTTACTGGGCGGTAGCCTTAGATATATTTTAAATACCGTACAGGGCACTGGGCACATAATGTAATTAGGCTCATAAGACACAGGAGCAGCCTTTTGTCTGAGAAGCGCAAGATTATAACGTATTCTTAGTAGGTAACGAGTCAGTACAGATGCTGAATGGCAATACTATCGGTAGTTTTATCATTTGACAAAGTTACCTATACAATGCAGTCCGTCTGAGTGAAGAGAGAAGCTTTCAGGACAAACACACTCTGATGTCTGTTGTGTGCACTCTGGCCAACAAGCTATATCTTCTAAAACACAAACTGTAGAAGAAAGAAAAAGTAACGTTACAGACACGACATTAGATTTTGGTCACCTCTCTTCAATTAATCTAGTTTAATATCATATTGATAAATCTTAATATCTAGTAATAAAACTATAGAAAATACCTTTTCACAAAACCGTTTCAAAAAGGCATATCAAATTAACATCGCGATCCATCTATAAATAAACAAACTTTTCTTGATTTCAAAACAACCAGTCCTTCCTTAAACTATTTTACCAGAAGAAAAAAACACATAAAAACTGATTAGAACGGTTACCTATATTAACAATTGCAATATTTGTTGATTTGTTTCAATACAGTACCTCCAGTCCAAAATAAACAATGAACAGTGTACTGTAACCTAGATGTTTTGTAGTTTTTTTTTACAAAACGTACTTCTCCCTTTCTATCCAGATAAGTATTTTAAGGCAAACGTCCTACATTAGCTGCAGGTGGGTGCGTCTCAGTCTGTAAAACTCAATTATATCATTGTGACCACAGCAAGATTATATGTCTCAAAATAATGACTGATGACTTACATTCACAGGTATAGGTGGCAAGAATAAGTTTATACCCGAGGGGACATTCACACCTGAATCCGCCCACAGTGTTAATACAGGTGTGTGAACAGATGTCGTTTCCTCCAAAACACTCATCTACATCTGAAGACGGGAAAAGAGAATACGAAAGTCAAATTTATTAACAGTGACATTAACACTTAACTGAGAAAATGAACAGACTTTCTGAATTTAAAAATAAATATATAAATATATCCAAAATAAATTAATGCTGTATATTTTTCGTTCAGTTAAACCAAAATTCGAGGGTTACATCTTAAAATGGCCACGACCCGTTTTTTAAATAATATCACATATAGGCTACAGAATATAGTAAGAAATATGTTGCTATACTGATATTATCATAATAAGACAAAGTATTAAAGTTATTTACCAACAATACTACCTTGTAAACTTATTGTTTAATACTATATAGCTTTTATAAATTGCAATTTTACGGAATTCAGAAAATAAACGTACTTTTGCAAGTCCAATGATATTAGTGCATATAAAGTCCGTTTTATAATATTAATGCAAATTACAACTAACAATATCAAGGATGTTTTTGGGACACTTTATCAATGCTTCTACATGCTAAAGTTTTGAATCACAAATTCTATGCAAATGTCCAGCATGTTTTCAAATTAACCTTTTCGTTTAGTCCATCCTTAACGTTGGGTCAACGATCCTTAAATTGACTACAAGACAAGATTGGTGTCTTACCCACACAGGTGTGACCATTCTCCAGGTAAAATCCATCTGAACAGGTACAGTAGAAAGAGCCAGGCCTGTTCACACACTTCTCACTACAGTTAGCTACTCCATTACTACATTCATCAATATCTAGATCATCAAACATCAAACTATGAATCAAGGTGACATGATACATCATAAATGCATTGAGTTTCTAAAAGGGGGTTTGCTGGTATTACAAGGCACCAGTGGACAACAATCACATTTTTCAAAATGTCTATGTAGACCTAGGATTTCACTTGAAATATGGTTGTACATGAACATGTATGTCTGCGTCTCTTTCCAGGTTGTCAATAAACATTAACGCAATGAATATTATTATACATGTTTCGTATATCGATAAACATATACATATCTTTTGTAAACTCAAATTGCATATATCTATATAAGATTTTGGTATTCAAACTTAACTTAATCCTCGCACGTGAGTTTCCGAAGAATACAAAGCCAGTGAAATGTCTACATTAGAGACTGTTATAAAACATTCCCTTATTCCTTTATCAGCGCAATCATATGGCACACGATAAAGGTTGCCTGTTTTTTTTTTTATCCATTGACTGTTGTATAGTTTAATGTCGCGCTAACAGGAATATTGCGGTCGATTCATAGATGGTGTTGGCCTTTTGGGTATAAACGTGAGTAGAAATTGCGTTAAGAAAACCCCACCCTGGGATGCCCATTGTCACCACAGGCCACTCAACTTATCAATGCTACTAATGCACATTATTGACTGAAACTTAAAGTTTTAGAATACTTAACAATAGGACAATTTCTTGAATAAAAATTTAATCAATGGTGAGTATGAGGTTTTTTTTTCCAAACAAAGTAATCTTTACCCAGGCATTTGATTGGCTCAAATCCATGTTTACAGTCACATTCATCTGGGGCCCTACAGCTTCCACCCTTTCCACAACCACCAGGGCTGTACTCATAACATACAGCTATAAACATACAAACAGGTTGGACCATGAATTGGAGTATTGGAAGTGTTGGCGGACCTACGTGTAGTTAAGTTTAACAATATTATCATTGAAATATGGATGATCCATACCATTCCACATATTTTGCATTGTCAACATTTTTACATGAAACGTAGACATATTTGAAAAACAAAATGACCTAAACATACCAATTGGTTTATAATAAATAAAAACATTCATTCCAGATAATAAAAAAACCCTTACAATTTGTTAAGTTTTGGTATTAAATCATTTGTTTTGAGTGTGTGGCACAAAAACATATCTACAGAGGATCGGAAAACAGATCAGAACAGTGTTTATCTTACGTTTGCAGATTCCGTCCTCGTTAAAACCCCTCCCTTGGAGACACTTGCAGTGAAATGACCCTGGCGTATTGATACACTTCTCTTCACAGCCGCCCAGATCAACAGCACATTCATCGTCATCTGAAAATAAAACAGTCGTCATTTATAAACCTAATGCTTTCAGAGATATATTGCATTGGTACAGTTTCCAGACATATATCACATTGACATAGGTTTCCAGAGATATATCACATTGACACAGGTTTCCAGAGATATATCACATTGTCACAGGTTTCTAGAGATATATCACATTGGCACAGGTTTCCAGATATATATCACATTGGCACAGGTAAACAGAGATATATCACATTGACACAGGTTTCCAGAGATATATCACATTGACACAGGTTTCCAGAGATATATCACATTGTCACAGGTTTCCAGATATATATCACATTGGCACAGGTAAACAGAGATATATCACATTGGCACAGGTTTCCAGAGATATATAACATCGGCACAGGTTTCCAGAGATATATTACATTAGCACAGGTTTCCAGACATATATCACGTTAGCACAAGTTGCCAGAGATATATATCACATTGGCACAGGTTACCAGAGATATATCACATTGTCACAGGTTTCTAGAGATATATCACATTGGCATAGGTTACCAGAGATATATCACATTGTCACAGGTTTCTAGAGATATATCACATTGACACAGGTTACCAGAGATATATCACATTGTCACAGGTTTCTAGAGATATATCACATTGTCACAGGTATCCAGAAATATATCACATTGCCACAGATTTCCAGAGATATATCACATTGACACAGGTTTCCAGACATACACTCTTCAAAAAAAGAAACGCAAAATGAAATTCAAAAATGATACTTACAATTTTGTACACATATGTTAACTCA
>JAVFBZ010136123.1:3732-22687 GCA_032466195.1 Katharina tunicata
TTAATGAGACCAAGATCATGAAACAGTGGATTTATAAGACCAAGATCATGAAACAGTGGATTTATAAGACCAAGATCGTGAAACAGTGAAACTATGAGACCAAGATCATGAAACAGTGGATTAATGAGACCAAGATCATGAAACAGTGGATTTATAAGCCCAAGATCATGAAAAAGTGGATTTATAAGACCATGATCATGAAACAGTGAAACTATGAGACCAAGATCATGAAACAGTGGATTTCTTTATGCCAGCAGGATTATAACACAGTGGATTTAAGGGCACTTTTTGACAAAATTTTGAATCTATACCCAAGGCTACATGTATGTGGGCAATATTTACAACCACATTTTTATAAAACGTTTAATGCTCAACATCATTTCACTTATTTTTTAGTAGGGGGGTTATCCTGTGTGAAATTCAACGACGAAACCTTCATATTGGCTAGGTTGGTTTATTTATTTATTTTATTGGTGTTTAATCTTGTACTCAAAAGTATTTCACTTGTTTGAAGACTTTGCATTGCCGATTTATGGTAGAAACGGAAGAAGAGCCTTGTAAAATGAGCTCCCCAGCCACAAGAAACTATCGACCAAAGGTATGTAAAATCCAAAGTGAAGTGCTTAGTCTTGAGTGGCAAAAATACTTATATTATTTGTATGCTGCAAGTTCAATTGCGTTATTGGTTAAATATATTTATTGTTATTTCCTTTTGTTCTTATTGCTTTTTTCTAACAATATGGTAGTCTTGGAAACGATATGGTAGTCTAGGAAACGATTCTATGCCCATGTGTATTTAGAACATGATGATGATATGTCGGTTTTAATTAGTCAATATCCCTGTGCCAGTGTTATTACTCTTCACAAAAATTATAAAGATATAGAAACATATAGAGGTAATAATAGTGCATTTTACCAAGAGCATTAGGGCAGATCAAATAAACAAAAAATACCCCACACCACCAGAAACGCTAGCGCCATTGGTTGTGGATTCTGTGCAATCATGAAAAATCAACATAAAACAGAAGATAGGCCACAATGGTGTGATCTGTAAGGCCACTGGTGAAGGTGGCATACTTTTCTTACACAACAAAAACATAACTTTGATATTTCGGCCTTGTTGGTAAGGCCAGCCTAGTTCCTAAGGGCGTTTGATGTTTCGACCTAGTTGGTAAGGCCAGCCTAGTTCCTAAGGCCGTTTGATGTTTCGACCTAGTTGGTAAGGCCAGCCTAGTTCCTAACGGCGTTTGATGTTTCGACCTAGTTCCTAAGGCCGTTTTCAAGCAAGGTAGTCTTTCCACCTAAGCCGGAACATTGCTTATCAATAACCCCAGAATCCATCAAAGTTTTGTTTGTGTTATGTGCCTAGTTTCTAAATGCTGCTTAAATAAGTTTCCTTTCATGTCCATACGCCAGGCCTACAAAGACATGAAGTACAAATGTAGAACCTAGAACAGAGAGTACAAATGTAGAACCTAGAACAGAGCGTACAAATGTAGAACCTAGAACAGAGAGTACAAATGTAGAACCTAGAACAGAGAGTACAAATGTAGAACCTAGAACAGGAGTTCATCGGTTTAGTGTTATTCTACCCCCTATGCAAATGTTCCCCTCGTGCATTTCAGTAAATTGTTGCTTCCCATTGGAATGTTTCAACAAGGTTATATAAGAACTGTAAATAAGCTGTAACAAGAAAGAACAAAAAAAATAAAACAGAAAAAATATAAGGTAATGTTATTATACAAACTAATATTTGAAACTAAACAAAAACAGACAAATTTAACATAAAAAAATCTTGTCTTTTTTCGACAGAAAATAATATAATGGGAGAAAAACATAATATATTATTGTATTTTTAGTATACATACAATGTAGTAATACATTCATATTGACTACTTGAAAAAGACAGTATCAAACAAAAATCCACGTTTACAGTAAATAATCAGACATAAGCAGCTTTGAAAGTGTTTATCACAGATTCACAAAAACTACATACAAAGGTTAAGAAGAAATTTAAAAAAAAAAGTTTAAATATCTCAAAAACCTTACATTACCAAAACTTTAACCATACATAGCAAGAAAAGATTTGCTAAAATCCTTGTGATAGTTATCTCCCTTACATTAACAAATGTTGGTAAAAGAAAAAATTGATACAGAAATTATTTTGCACAGAAAAAATAAAGGAGGTGAGTGAGACTCACTTAATCCTATCAGCACTACACTTCTCAGTGTATGAGGTACAATAAAGAGTGGGAATTAAATCTGGATTTAACTCAGAGAGTGTTATCCCCGTCATTGTTAACGGTATGTATATATCAAAAATGAATAAATGTGTTCTACTAGCTGTGTTTTACTAAATTGGAGGCAGTATAAAAATGTAAGGGCCCTGTGTGGTGTAGATTAGGCTATATCTTGTTCAAGTGGTCTTTATCCAGGTAAACCTATATCTGAAAAGAAATGTTGCCATGGAAACCACAAATTTTATTTAAATGACCCCGTTTTTAATAGGAACATAGTTCAATGTCAGAGGAATGTATATGATAAATATGAAACCTACGTGAAGCTGTTAATCTTATATCTTATTAAGTTCCTCCATACGGACAGACAGCGTGATGACATAATCCGTTCGGCATATTATGCCGATGGGATAAAAAAGACCAAGTATTGATGAATGGAGGTCCATAACCTGAAAGGTTATCAGATGAATCCAGAAATTAGACTAATATTTCACCAGAACACACGGTTTACAACAAAACCATTATAAGATAATAAGGGTCTCACATTGATTTCTTCCAAATCGACAAAGTGTGAATGTTGAAGTCATTTTAAGGAGAGAAATAAAACCCTGATCCACAGATTCCCTGTCATCATTAGTTTAACATATAAAATGTTGGTGATAACATAATAAAGCTCAAATATATTCTGTACCAACAGGACTTCCTTGTTCAGAGTTTCCCTTTAGATCATGTCTGTTCACTATAGATACTTCTCAACAGTACTGGAAAAGTGGTTGGTGGGAGAATAAAGATACCAAAGCTTCATTAAGTTAAAGACAGACGAGTCGCCTCCATTGACAGGGGGCAGGGCCAGTGACCACTTCGATATACATGTACCGGTAGTAGGCTACATCTCACCCATATCATTATACATGTATAATAAGAATATAATAATATTTCCATGGACCCGTAAGAGCTATCAAAATATGTAACATCTAATGGTAGAAATTATTACTACCCCTTGGAGAGATAGGCCCTACTATAAAACCATAGACAGAGCCATTTGTTTCTTTTTATTTTTCATGATATGTTTTTAACAAATCTGCTGTTGCTTTACTGAGTTATTAAAAATTATAAAAAAATCTGTCACATTATTATACAGATAGAGAGAAAAGTGATCATCTAAGTTGTAATTGTCGGAGGGACGGAGCTTGCAAACACAATGACATTGGCTCTTTCTAATGTTTTAAGATTTTTTTCAAAAATTGTTTAAACTGTGAGATCACATTGAGTAAAGCACCAGTACTTGTATACTTGTTTTAAAGAATTTGTGCTATTTCATACTTGTAATAGTGAAATTTTGAAATTTTTTGATCTCTGATGTGCTGGGCTGATTTGTTTGACCTGCAGTGGCTTTTGATGTGGCTCCCTCTACTGGCACAAGGCGTTCTGTTAACGCCCAAGGTTGTCCCCCTTTGGCTCCTGCTGTCATAATACTTGCAAATGACTCGTCTCTGTTCAAAAATGCCCCAAACAACAGACGCTGAAAATGGATAAAAGAATTGTTAAAACAAAAAAATGTCTTAGTTGTTGTTGCCAAGAGTTAATAGACACAAGACACTTTGAGGACAGCGTTAAATTCAATGGTTTACACATCCTATACTATAGGTTATCATGTTTTAATGACTGCCAACAAAAAAAACAATAAGTCAGTTAAATTTAATATGTAGAATTGTGAGACAATATTCCAGACCATAACATGGTACAAATATAACCTATGGTTAATTAGCTATACTATATTTGTGACAAAATTGAGCATTTACTTTTTATAAGTATGACATTTTTTTTCAAAGAATAAGAATGCTTAACTGCATAATTGGTTCATTATTTGGGTAATTCCGAAAATCTGGATCAGACATGGGCATATTTATAATTTACAAATGCAGAGAAAGAAGTGTCCATGTTGCTAATTGGAGTTGAACCCTTGACCTCTGACTGGTAGGGGCAACAGTCTACAGGTCAAACTGTATACATGGTCCGAAATGTTGTAAAATTTTTGAGTAGCAAAAAATAAAAAAATTGCTGGTATACATCAAACATGTTAAAAGACACTTGATGGTGATGTCCTAGGTTCTCCTGTTCAAAACTTACAAACATAGGGTTAGTTTTGTAACCTCACAAAGAATGTATATTGAGACAAGACATCCTACAACAATGGTTTGACAATAACGCCACTATTAGCAGCCAGCAGCTTGCAGTTTCATTATAGTCAGACTATCCAAGGGAATGGAATTTATTGTGGGTTGTTTATATTAACAGTATTTTCGTTTTGAGAAAACTTAGAATGAACAGATTTTTATTCAACTGCACTTGCAAGCCCACAACCTTCACCGCCAATCGTCAGGCACCAATTATGCAGAAGGCAAGGTAGCTGACTGGATTTGTATACTGACTGGAGGTGTATGGCATACTACATGTATTTGGATCCATCTGCTTATGTTTTTGGTAAAATATAGGATGGCGAGGTAGATTATACGACTGATCTAATAGGGTAATGGCATATTCAGGGATTTGTCTATTTGGGGTTATGGCATATTATGGATTGATCTGCTTGGCTTAATGGCATCTTATTGGATCAATCTACTTAGGCTTATGGTATATGTTGGGATTTGTATAGACTTGGGATAATCCCATATTTATGGGATAAATCTACTCAGGTTTAAGGTATAAAATAGGACGGATTATTATTCTGGGATTTTATACACAGGTTTATGGCATATTATTATGGGATATATCTGTTATTGAAAATTGTAAGATTGCTCTCCTCAGGCATATGGTATAACCTGAAGTCAGTATGGCCAGGCTTTTAGTATATTCAGTATCTTTGCTGTGGTTTGGTATATACAGGTTTCTGGTATATAAAGGGGACTGATATGTGGTGGGCATTGTATACCTAAACCTTTTTTTTTTTTTTTTTTTGTCTGGTAGTTTTTTTACGCTGCACTTAAGATTATTTCACTCATATGCCAGCCCAATAAAAGCATGCCACCCTCAACAAAATTGGCAATACAAAGTTAGAGAAAGACACCACGTACGAGACAAGGACCGGACACGAACATGATGCCAGCAAATTACCTTTCTGATGTCTGTTTAGCTCAGAGAGCACCAGGGGGGCACAGGAAGCTCTAATCCAACCACATGCGTTTTGCTTCGTTCAAGGGTCGTATTACTATTGTGGGTTATTCTGGGATATACAGGTATTCCCAAGTCAGCAAGTTGTGCATGATATGTTTGGTGGTTAACGATATATTCTGAGGGTGAGAGACTCAGATTTTCGAAAACAGAACATAATGTATACCAGTTTTCACTTTTGTGCCAAACTGACTCCCAAGGCCTTGGAGTCTTATCAGAAATTCACAGCACCAAATTCATACCTCACATGCAGCGTAATTGAGATAATCGTATCACAACAAAAAATCTGTGACAGGAAAGACTCGCTACATTCCGTAAGACAGATACATGTTAGTTTTTTATGCCATAAAAATACTGGGACATAAAATGCAGGGTAAATGAAAGGTGAGGTAAAACTAAATTCCCTACAACGGTCAACGGGAGAAAGAATGGTTGGAGGTTTTCTTTATTGTTGCTTCACCTTTAATACCATTTTCCAAAATCAAACAATTCAAAGATGTTAAACATCATCCCCTGCACACAAAACTGGGAAATGAAATGCCAAACACTTCTGAAAATATGCAATAGAAGAAGAGCTAGGTCAGTATTAATAGCAAAGATGTTTAATAAAGCACATGCTTCAGAATCAATTTCCCACAATGCATCACTGATAGAGCACTATGATGCCACATCACAACTGAAAGGTATCAGGTAAGATTTCACCGTTACATTAACAATCCAGACTGTGTCTTCGTGGGACAAAGGTCACTTCAGATTGGCATGTGGCCCACCGGAGGTGAGACCTGCACCCCACTTCAATCATACTATCATACACTTCATCCCTGTTCAACAGAGCTCCAAATGTGTAGGTCTGAAACGAAGAGGTGAGTTGACCATGTACATGATTGTTTGTCTGTTGAGTGTTGAACACTGGGCTCTAGTTACTTGCCGCTTCGGTAGGACTGGAAAGAGACAATTTAACTCAAATGCATGACACAGATGAGGAGAACATTGTTGCCAAACATTTAAGGAACTGCATCGTACTACAACACATAGTTGTTCGGACAACATAGAATGTCGCTTGAGTTACTTTTCTATTCACAATTTACTGTATTACATACCTTCCCTGTTCCTACTAAGACAATTTCAATGGCCATTCCCCCACCCGGCATCCATGAATAGGGCTTTGCCTGAAGAAAAAAACACATTCTTATTACAACTAACCTCAAATTCATTGATTAGTGTTTTATGCCATGCTTAGGGATTACTGACGGCATGCCAGCCCAATGGGTGAAGGACACCACCTTTAGAGTGGTCGGTCACACAGAAGGCACCAAGCTATATTTACAGGACACCAAAAACGAATCGGTTTCCAGGTGGCCCTTATCTCAGAGAGCACAGGATGCTTCCACCCAACCACCTGCACTAACCTAGAAAGTTCCATAATTGATTCATGTGGTATGTAAGGTTATTTCCCTCATATAATGGCAGGCCAGTCTTATATATAAGACATGGAATCCATCCCCAATCCACTAAAGATAAACAATTGGGAAAACAGACAACATGAATACAAGACAATTATGTGGCAAATGCCAAAACTGAATGATCCATGTTGACACCCAGTAAAATGTTTTGGGCAACAGGATGCTATTACCAAACTACAAGACGCATAATCTTAACAATGTTTTGTATGTTCTTGCAGTAATTCTTAGCAGGTATATTACCTATACATTCTTAAAAAAACAACAACCAACAATAGAAACTTAAAGTGATGTTTACCTTTTCTACTTTATCAACATCAGACAGTGGAATGACAATGTTTTTAGGAGTAGGAGCTTTGGATCTCTCAAAACACAGAAAGCTGAAACAGAAATAATCAGGATTAAAACCTTGTCACAGTGGCACAGGCTTTTTTAAGAGGCAGGTAATATAATTTTTCTCAAGGGTATCAAAATATTAAGATATTGTAAATCACCTGGTTATAAAATGGTGAACTATCAAAATACTGTTCATTGCAACAGTTGTGTAAATTTATCTACAACAGTACTTAATTCAAAATCAGATGGCAATAGTTTGTACATAATCTTACTATCTTTCTTTAAATATGTTTACTATTTTACAACCAAGCTGAAAATGCTTAAAAGCTTTTTTTAAAAAGTGTGCCTTTTACAATAGCAGGCACCACAAAGAAATTGGATTACGTTTCTTGTAAAGCAAAGGGGGCTACTGTTACTTGGCAGAGCAACTTTTATTGAGTTTTACTGTATAGTATAGTGAAAGGAATATATCGCCTATGATATTTATTAATTTGTTATGTTAATCTTGATGTTCGCTGGATTGACATGGAAAATATAAAGCTACATGTAGACAATAATTAACACTTCCATTAATCACCATGTATGTTTGCTTCAAATTTGAGTCCATAGTGGCTAACCTACTTGCTTCATTAAAGACAATATCGATAACCGTTAGATTAAATAAGGCAGCAATCCGTTGTGAAATTTGTTTCTTGATCCAAAAAGTGGAAGATTTGTCAATTTTTGGATTTATTATAAAGCAAAGTTTTCTCTCTGGAAGTAAGGATCATTCATTTCGACCTTTTGTTGTTTTATTTGGTCAAAATGCTACAAGAATTGGAATTATTGGTTAAGGTGAAATATGGCAGTTTGTTCAAGTTTCTTTACTGTCACTGTTCATCCTATAAATATAACAAATTATTTGATATCATTGGAGAGAGCCCTCTGGCTAAGGGTAGTATGTTTCCAGATTATAGTCATGCTGATTCACTAAACACTGGAGGAAAATGATCTTTCCAACAGCGATAACACTTTATATATAAGTGACTTCACATTTTTTGGTTGTGTTAGAGTCAGCGCCGTCTACTGCTGAATACACCGCCGCAAAAAAAGTGAAATACCCTTGAGCACAGCATTAAACACCAAACAATCAATCAATCGATCAATCAATCATCAGAGAGATACTTCTGTCCCTATGTACAATAGTCACACTGTTTAATACAAGTACCTTCTGGTGAGATATAATCGGCCATTCTTGAAAGTTCCTGACAGTGACTTGTCTTTGTTTATGAGAGTACATCTCTTCCCACCATGCCAGCCTGTAAGAAAAGTTTCCCCACAGTTATTTAGTAGTCTATTTTTACTTGTTTAATAATTGCACATATGTTTCATGTAAATATACCTTTTGACATCAGAGGGGATAAGCATTAGATGAAAATGTAAAGTAAATAATAATGTAAATATTATTAACTAAAGATGCATTTTAAATCATTTCTTGGAGTTTTGACTTTGGTCTATTATGTTATACTATTCATTAAACAGAAACATTACACTGATAATATTTTTACGGTTAGGTATTTTGATGTAACCCCATGTTATCAAATGTATGCTGGCTAACATGTAAAGCATCTCCTCACACAGTTTTATGTTGGTCTCATAAACATAAGAAAAACGGAGCAGGAAAAACAAAAAGCCTAACCTGGTAGAGGGCCTTCTGTCGGTGGTAGAGAGAAGAGCTCGCAGAATGACTTGTCATCCTGGGTCATGTGATCATTCTTTGAGTCGGACCATAACTCTGGATCACTATTAGTTGGATGTACGGAGAGAATGTGCTGGCAAAGGGAGATAATCCAAAATATAAATTTATAACACTTGTTTGGTTGCTGTTACACACAATTTAAAAAATTATTTTGGTCATAACAAAAAAACAGACAATTTGGCATTTGCAAATGTTTAGATTCAGAATATACAGGTATAAAGTGCATAACAGCAGTACATAAAAAGAATACAAAAAGTGTTTGACTCCATGATCTTTTACTTCAGCTCAACACCTTTCAATACAGTGCGATTTTAATAATATAGCGCTAACACATGCCTAGTGGTTGGCTCAGCACCCAGGCAAACAGAGTCAAAGGTTATGTAAAATCCTAATATTATTTTCATGACCTATGCTGGAGTCTCATGTTTCAGCTAAACTCTTCAAAAAAGATTTTTGCATGATTTGTTTAATTACAGATCATTGACAGTTTTATTGTGGGATGAAAACTGGGCAGAATCCAGAAAACCCACGACCTTCCGCTGGAAGCTGGCAGCTAGGCCAACCCACATACAGTACGAGTTAGTGTTTGAACTCGCAAACTCATAGGTGAAGGGGATCTCTAGAAGTGTACACTCTATTGTTGCCTATACAAAATCAACATGTGGAAAAATATTTAGTCTATTAAGTTTTCATCAATTTGTATAAAGTAATGTTGCCATTGAAATTGAACAAACAAGTTTTAGATAAGTTGTTTTAACAAATGTCAGTATATAGGTCAACTGGTATGGATAACTGGAATACGGTGTATGTGAGTTTTGCCATATTATCTAACCATTTAAAAAAAAAACATTAAAAGAAAAATTGGTTAGATGAAGTCTTACTTTTTGTATTTCTGAGCGGATATTGCGTCTTGAGAGTTCCGCGTCGGTTGGCAAAGATAGCCATATTTTGTAGGTCGTGTCATGTTTCAGTTTTAATCTGGGGTAACGATTGTAAACAAAATCTATCACAAAAAACTTCACTCCCATGTACAAACCTATAGAAATAAAAACAAAAGCAGAAAGTAAAGGCCATGTTGGGATTTGCACCATTTGGTGAACTGAGAGGTTTATAATTACCTTAAAATTGACTGAGGCAAATTAGAAATGTTAAACACAGCGTGGTTCATCTTAATCTCTTGATAACATTGGTAAGATTCTAATCTAAAAGTATTAAAACATTTCTTCCTATATATGATTCTTTCATCAAATTAAATTTTCTATACAGTGAATGTCATTTAATCGTGAATGTCATTTAATCGTAAACATCAAATCATGAAATATCTTCCAAAAAGTTTCGTCATTTTAGTGGCTACAATATAATACTAACTTTTCTTTAAAGCACAAGTAAAAATATGTTAAAGCAGTGAGCTTTCGTATAGCATAATTTCTTCCTATTTGTTACATAATTTGGTGAACTGTGCTAACTCCCTTTCAAGTTTATTAATACAGAATACCTAGCTTGCTATAGACTTCAGTTTGAAAAAGTAATTGATTGATTGGTGTTTAACGTCTTGCTCAAGGGTATTTCACTTATATGACGGTTTGTATTCCAACGGTGTGTATGCCATATGGACAGACAGTCATACACAAACACACATGCACAGACACTGAACCACCATTTGTGATAACCATATCAAATTCACTGAAAGCGGGCTCTAAAATAATTATATTTTTTTTTCTTTCTTCAAGGAAATAAATCACCATTATTCTATATTATCAATTCTAGGTCATGCATGAATCACACATGATAACAATTATAAATCTACACTGTATTCACATATCCTACTACAATACTTACTTCCAAAATAGAAGAGTACTGAAGTTTCAAACAGCAGTGAGACAATGAAAGCAGAGAACAATGTCAGGATCACAGATTTGGCTGCCTGTGGTTCTCTACAAGTTAACAAACTGAAAACAAAACAATATTATTTGACAAAACTAACAAAAACAGTTTGTTCAGGTTGTCTTCATTGTCTTAATGATAACACATTTTTTAAATACAATATTTCAAATTCAACCTAAATGGCACAAGTTTTAAGTAATTTATCAAATTTCTAAAAGTGAGTTTGGAATTGAATCTTATATTTTCCAATAGTTTTAAGACTGAATTCATAACAATTTCAAGAATTTCAAAAAAGTTCTACAATTTTTATCCTTTGCATAACATGCAGATTGTTAAGTGGTAAAGGCATTCATTTTGTTGGGGATTTAACGTACATAAGAACTTTTCCAGTTGAGCAGTTTTTCATATATAAAACATGCTAATTGAGAAAAATGTACTTTATCCATCCATATAAGCACTAAAGATAATACCTTCTACAGCCCATTGACAAGATTAATCTATGCTTACAGGTACTCTAGATTCTCCTACAAACTAAACAATTGTTTGTTTGATCCTGGGTCTACACCAAAGACCAAGGTACTTTTACTCATACGACGGCATGCCAGTTCGATGGGTGAAGGAAACCACCCGTGACATAATATCCAACAAACAGACAATACACAGAATAGGAAGCCACAATAAATCTGTTTCCCGATACCCCTTTGCTCAAATAGTACCTGGGCACAAAAAGCTACCACCAACCACCCGCAAAACTTAACAAGTAAACATGCCAAAAAATAAAAAATAAATATATACATATATATATACCAGACATGAAGATTTATAGAAAATATTAAGCAATTTAAATTGTTAGTTTTTAGTTTGCCATTCACCAATATTTTAAGTTAGATATCTTGTGCCCAGAAATAAATTCTGTAATTAAAATTTCCTACTTTTTAATTTTTTCCAGACTATCAGCAAGGGTTCCCAATAAGTTCTGAAAAAAAAAGGTGTGTGCAATATAACATGCATAGCTTAAACAGTTAATTTTGTAAATAAAAATGATTAAAAAAAAAAAAGGAAGGGGGGGGGGGGGGACAAAACAAGTTAACAGAGGGTTTGTTCTATCCTAGGGTGGCAAGACATTATACTTATGTGAATATCATCTTTGAATTACATTGTATTTTGATAGTTGATATATTAAAAAAAAATCAATTCCATATCCTGACTATCTTTACTTTTGAAAAATAATAAATTTGTTTAGACTGCATTGATTTATTTATTTATTTATTTATTTATTTATTTATTTATTTGACTGGTGTAAAATGTCATACTCAATCGATTAACTGCATTGAAAAGTTACACAAATATCTATTTTTGAAGAAATGATTGGGGGGTTACACCATCTTAAGTTTTTTTAATGGGTGCACACAAAATAAAATGGCAGCATGATATACCCTTGAAAAAAAAAATCCACCCAAATAAACAACACGCAAAAATAACATTTTTAGAAGATAAGTCTTAAGACTTCTCTTTGGTATGCCAAGATACAGAAGTACTTACTTGAACTTTTCTTGCCACAAAAAGAACCAGATTAAATTTATCTGACATGCCCTTTTCTTCTGTATCCTGGGGAAAAAAAAAGAAGGTACATTCAAAGATTCATCGCATTAATATATGTTTATTGGTTTTGATTGGGGTTTAATTGCGATACTTTAAATTATTTCACTCAAATGACGGAGACCAGACCGATGGGACAAGAAAACCACCCTTGACGTCACTGGCATCAAACAGGCAATACTAAAATTAACTGGATGCCGAACAGGGCGCCCTAAGAAAAACGCTTCTGATGTCTTTTAGCCCAGCGAGCCCCAGGGCAGAGGAAGTTACTGTACACCACATGCTATAACCTCAATACACAACTACATAAAGCTACCTTTAACAACTTATAGTTGCCATTAATACGGTTATTTTAAAAGTTGAGTTTAATTCTTATTTACTCAATCATACAACCTGACACTTTTTGGATTCTTATTTACTGCTTTAAGAAAATCCCTCACCAAATGCTTGTGGTTTTGCAAAACAAACAAACAATTATGCAAGAGTGGAACTTCATACAGGAGCTCTCTATGGATATCTGACTTCCAAGACAATGCATTCCATAAATAAAGATTAATAGCTTATATATTTTGTTTTAAAGATTTCGGAACACAAAACAGAACTAAACCTACATAGAAATTAAACTGTTTACCTACCTTCTTTTCTTCTTCTTCATAGTCCAGATAATTAAAGTTAATATTAAAACCTCTGCAGAACAAAAACAAAAAGACAACGGTGTTAAATAATTAGAATTTATAAAATATTTATAAGCATTTTCATTGTAACATTCTTTTAGTTTCGTTTGTTTGTTTCATTGCTTTTTTTGCTGTACTTAAGGTTACTTCACTCATATGACAGCTTACCAGCCCAATAGGTGAAGGTATCCACCTCTTACCTACATGTACATTGGTAACACAGCTGATCAGAAATAATGTGACTTTCTCATACCTGTATTTGAGGCAGTTAACACAGAGTCTGAAGGTGATCAGAAATAGCGTGACTTTCTCATACCTGTATTTGAGGCAGTTAACACAAAGTCTGAAGGGGATCAGAAATAGTGTGACTTTCTCATACCTGTATTTGAGGTAGTTAACACAAAGTCTGAAGGGGATCAGAAATAGTGTGACTTTCTCATACCTGTATTTGAGGTAGTTAACATAATTTGACTTTCTCATACCTGTATCTGAGGTAGTTAACACTGAGCCTGAAGGTGATAAGAAATAGTGTGACTTTCTCATACCTGTATTTGAGGTAGTTAACATAATTTGACTTTCTCATACCTGTATTTGAGGTAGTTAACATAATTTGACTTTCTCATACCTGTATTTGAGGTAGTTAACACCGAGTCTGAAGGTGATCAGAAATAATGTGACTGGTAACAAAAATCCTTCATATGCTGAATACATGTACATCTGTGAACAAAAACAAATTATGAATTAAAGGTGTCTAAAAACTAAATGTTTCACTTATTTCTACTAAATGTCCGTCATGCCTTTACTAAACTACAAGATCGGACAAACCTTTTTAAGTAAAGAAATATATTTCATCACCTACATGTACATGTATCTCCGCCACTCTCAGATAATAAATAAATAAAAATATGCAAATAAACAAGATGGAACAAAATCCAGGAAATACTTGCAAGGACTGATTACACAATTGTTATTGTTATTGTAGATTTAAGTTGGCTGTGTCTCCTGTTTGTTATACTAATGCCTTCAAAATAAAACCCTCTATTATAATTAATAAAAGTAAAAACAATTTTGGACATTCTTTTGATAATCTTACTTTGTATAATCCTGGTACATAAGTTTTTATGTGTTTTCATCATATCTTTCATTTCATTTCAATTATAACTTAAAGTCGGAAATACATTAAAACACATTTACACAAGCCTCTAGGTAAAAAGACAGTACATGTTTTCAGCCTTGTAACACTGTCTTTGCTCACCAGTGGAGATTTTCATGGTTAGGATAGTGTGAATAATTACTGTTGGAGTACAGCACTGCCAGTCTGTCACATACAGTGTAGGCGAATAACCCTTATTTAAAGCACAGCGTTAATAGCCAATCAATCTACATACATAAAATGTGTTGTTTTCTAGTCAATGTACTGGTATAAAATACTATGGATTGTCTTTCTATAACTAATTTAAATACACATTCAATTCTCTCTATTATCTATATAGGACATAGTACACATGTACATGTACATATGTAAGTTTAAGCATAGGCTTGATGTGTTACCAAATTCTGTTATATAGAGCATGCAGAGTAAAGCAATAAACAGTTATTGTAACTTACTATGAAAACCAGGAAAGTAAATGCTGGGGATTTCCAAGTGATAAGACGATTTATTCCAGAAGCAGTATCAATATACGGTGTCAACGCTGCTTCTGTTTATAAAACAACAACAACATTTCTCAGTATTAAAAGTAGTGTGAAACATGTGGACTACTATGATGCTTAGACTATAATGGTCTAACACAAAACAGGACCAATATTGAACAAAAAAAATGGGCCAATAGCTACATGTAAGTACACTCGTCCAATATGAGACGGTTAATTAATAACACTAACAACTACTATTGGCCAACTATTTTACACTAACAATAGATTTGTAGTGCATATAAATAGTTGGCCAATAGCAGTTGTTAGTGTTATTAATCAACTGTTTAATATTGGATGAGTGTACTATAATTTCAATTGCCAGTGTAGGTGGAAAACTGGGAACAAACCAAGTAAAAAAAAACCTGCAAACTCTATAGCCACAAACTTCCCTTATATACTATATTTATTTAGTCTCTGCCAGGATTCAAACTCTGGACTTCCTAGCCGTGCCATCATTCTTATTGACTTATCTACAGAGACTCACAGCAGAATCTTTGAATTAATATAATTCAGCAACGAGATGCTTGAGTTAGCTTGAGTTAAATGGCATAATTTTTTTTCAAAGAAGTAAACTAGGATTGTCACTAACTGAAAGTGCCAATCCAAAATACATTGTCTGAATATATGGAACTCTTTAAAACAAGGTATATGTTGTTAAAATGACATATTTCTGCAGTGCCTATATAGTAATCATGCTATTATGATAATTTAAAAAAAAGCCACAGGTACATGTAGATGTGTGCCCACTTTAACAAAATAAAAATGCGTCTTACTGAATCTTTTCAGGTTTTCTTTCAGTCTGAAATAAAAGAAAAATAACATATAAAATGATAATATCTGACTTGAACAGAGGCCAGAAATAGAGGAAACTTTTCTAGAAAATAGGAAGATCAAATAATTCATTTCCTCAAAATTTACATTTAACTGAAAAAAAAAGCAAAGAACTTGTTATTTTAAAAGTCTCAAGAATGAAAGAATTTAAAAATGCTAACACTTAACCTGTAACCTGTCTCACTAAGAACAAATGTTCAATTACATGTCAAGTGTTTTGGCTGTGTTTATCATTACCATGAAGCTTATGCTAAGAACTGAAAGACTGGTTGATTGATTGATTGATTGTGATTTTATGCCATACTTAAGGTTATTTCACTCAGATGACGGTGTGTCCCAGCCAAAAAAACAAGATACCGCAAGAAATCTGCTTCCTGGTGCCTTTTAGCTCAGGGAGCGCCAGGGCACAGGTGGCTCCCACCTACCACTCGCGAGCCTAGAAGCTTTCCGTCAAAGTACAAAACAATAAACTTTCTGTGTACATACTGTTTAACTGTGAGTGGGGCTCCATCCTCGCTCACATCAGATGGTGTGTCCAATGGTTCAAGATCTTCCAGGAACTGGTAGATTCCACCCATCACATACTCCCATAATAAACCAAAGGTTGAGCGTCTACGACCAGAGATGATAGGTCTTATTATTTCTCCTTTGTCTGTTAAAAAGAGTTTAATTTATAAGCATCTATTGACACAATTTAAGCCAGAGATAGACATAAGCTTGTATGCTTGATTTGAACTTTTATGCCACACTTACATCACTTAAGGTTACTGTAAATCACCAATACATGTAATTTCAACCACGTATCAATGTCACTTTTTAGGAAGTTGTAAAAGAATAAATATATTTGTTTTCTGTAAAATCCTGAATCTCCTCAACTGTAAAATTCCCTCCTGGTTACCACTTACCCTAAATCTTCAACAAATTTGACCTCATGAACACAATTTTAAAGCAATTTATTGTAAATTTATAAAAGTACTTTATAAATGTGAGTTTGAAAATGAAACTGACATTTTCCAGAAGTTTCAAGTCTTGAACTTCAGAAAATTAGCCTTTGCATAACATGTTTGTTAAGTGGGTAAAGGAGTCAAATTTGTTGAGGATTTAGGGTAAATCCTAAGTCAAAGACACATCTTCCAAAGTAGTACGTTTATGGATGAAATTTTCCAAAAAAAAAAAAAACACAAAAAGAATAGAGGACATCTAAACAGAAGTTCAGTGATCACAAGAGCACTGTTGGTCCGCGTTGGCAAGCAACCTGTATTAACTGCTGATATAACCGAGAAAAAAACCAAAAAAACATCTAAACAGAAGCTTACATCACACAACCAGTATCAACTTCAGGTCTAGTGATTTTTCATAAGAAAAAATAGAGAATTTGTGGAGTCTTCAGATAAAGTAAAAAGTAAAGATATATTTATTCTTCAACCTGTGTAAAATCAAGATTTCATGAATTTGTTTATTATTTTTTAGATCTTTTCAGATAGTCAGTTATGAAGAACAAAGCAGACACTACCTTTTCAACAGTGGGTAATAATAATTGATAAACATGTTTTGTTGGCCATTACAGTAAGACTTTTGGGGAACCAAAAAGGTGACTAAAAGAGTATACCATTAGTAACATGTATGAAGTCATCAGCGGGTGCTCCCATTTCAATGCCTGGAGTTATCTCCCCATCTTCCTTCCTTTGATTTGAGTCTGTGCTGTCTGAATATCTACGTTTTCTAGAAAGCAAAAACAGATCATTATTTACCTGGGAGGGAGAATAAAAAAATTAGAGTAACATAGAATCAGCAAATCTCTGAACAAGAAAGCCATGTTTGTGCAGATAACATTTCCACAGATAAGTTTGACATAATAGAGTAGCGTGACAACTTCAAAGAATGATGAACAATTCATGTTGACTGTATATTTTGGTTTAATTAAACCATCTTCAGCATCTTCACCTAGAATGCTGAAGATGGTTTAATTACACCCAAATAAACAGTCAACATGAATTGTTCATCATTCTTTGAAGTTGTCACGCTACTCTATAGATAATATATTTCAGCTTTATTATGCCATCATCAGTTAATCATAGACATCTTATATATGTTTACCAGGTGATGGCATAAAAAAGCTGAGATATATTATATATACATTGTACGAACATAATTTCCTTGTTCAGAGTTTATCTTATTCTATGTTACTCTAAACTGATCAGTGGAACTAATAACAAACGCAGTTAATCACAATTCCATAGGATTGTGGTATTGCCTTTTTGTCCTAGAAAGCATTGCATGTAGACTGATTCTTCTTATGCCATAATTGGCCCTATACTGTACGGGTTTTGAACAGAGCCTTGTTTTCAGCAATTACTGTGTAAGAATTTGCTTTCATTTTAACCCCTTGGACACTTTTGTGATGTAGAATTACAAACGTATTCAGAATTGTATGACTATTCTTGTCTCTCATTAATGGTTTCTTATCTCAAAGTGTTTTGATAGATTGGGGTATCTCAGTGTACTTTAGATAATTTCACTCATATGACAGCGTGCAAGCCAAATGTGCGCAGAAAACAAGTTAAATGACACTGGAAAGGGACAAGGCTACACCACCTTTTAGCACAGAGAGTGCCAGGGTACAGGCAGTTCCCGCCAACCACTCGCATTCTCTGCTTAGTTTTAGGAACTTTTGCTCACATTCTCAATTTTTTTAAAAAAATCTCAATTCATCCATCTGCTTACTTTTCCCTTTGAGACTGTATTTTCTGTTGAAGGAGCTGGCATTTCTCTCTTTCTTTTTCCAACTCTTCTTTCAGACAATCAATCTTGTTATTATCAGAGCTTTCCTTCAGTTGTGTATCTGTTAGAAAAAAATGTTAGCTGACATTGTATTTGTTTGTCGATGTGACTGAGATTTTATGTATTACTGGGAAGAAGACCACCATTACAACTTCCAGCTACAGAGTATGTTACTCTAAATATAAACTTGATGTGTTGATCAAAACTTCTTCATAACGATCTCTGAAATGAGATACAAACTAATGGATTGAAGAAGTTGTTATCCATATGAAATTCTGAAATGTGATCGTTTTTCCTGATTCTAAAATGCCACTCAAAGAACTTATGGTAAGATGAAGACTACGCATAATTAGTGGGGAAAATCTCTTTCGATATAAATTGATGTTACTTAGTTTAGGTAAGATATGTTTGCCTTAAGTGGCATGTTAGACTTGATGGAGATTCAAATTGTGAAGAACAAGGGGGAGATACTTGAATTGATATGCTTACGTAGAGTTTGGTATTCAAATTGTGAAGAACAAGGGGGAGATACTTGAATTGATATGCTTA
>JAVFBZ010136134.1:7979-22685 GCA_032466195.1 Katharina tunicata
GGCGCTGCTTATGCTGATCAATCAAACCTTGGTGCTGATTTTGCTGACCAATCAATCCTTGGCGCTGATTATGCTGACCAATCATGCCTTGACGCTGATTATGCTAACCAATCAATCCTTGACGTTGATTAGGCTGAACAATCAAACCTTGGTGCTGATTTTGCTGACCTATCAATCCTTGGCGCTAATTATGCTGTCCAATCAATCCTTGGCGCTGATTATGCTGACCAATCAATCCTTGGCGCTGATTATACTGAACAATCAATCCTTGGTGCTCATTATGCTGACCAATCAATCATTGGTGCTCATTATGCTGACCAATCTAGCCTTGGCGCTGATTATGCTGACTAATCAATCCTTGGCGTTGATTATGCTGACCAATCAATCATTGGCCCTGATTATGCTGATCAATTTATCCTTGATACTTATTATGCTGACCAATCAAACATTGGCGCTCATTATGCTGACCAATCAATCCTTGGCGTTGATTATACTGACCAATCAATCCTTGGCGCTGATAATGCAGACCAATCATTCCTTGACGCTGATTATGCTGACCAATCAATCCTTGACGTTGATTATGCTGACCAATCAATCATTGGCGCTGATTATGCTGACCAATCATTCCTTGACGCTGATTATGCTGACCAATCAATCATTGGCGTTGATTATGCTGACCAATTTATCCTTGATACTTATTATGCTGACCAATCAAACTTTGGCGCTGATAATGCTGACCAATCAATCCTTGGCGTTGATTATGCTGACCTATCAAACCTTGTCGAAATATCAAGACAGTCAAAATGTGTCCGGGGAGTTCATGCTGAGTTGTTGAACAAGTTTTTTACTGATCACATTGCAAACATTTTAACGATAAAGCAATAACTCTGTTGTTGGTTTCTAGTGGGCAAGTTTTCACATTTCGTGTAGTTTTGTTAACTGTGTACGGGGTTTTTGACGGAAGTTAATTGTATCCTGGGGCTTTCTGAGCTAATGAATTAGTAACAAGGGATTACTTTCAAAATTAGTTCATTTTCAATAGGTCTAATATTAGAAGCTTTGATTGTCTTTTTACAAACTTGATAACCAGTTTAGTCCATCATATTAATGTGTCATTCAATATCGACGATATCAACTTGTTGTCTTTTCAGGTTGAAGTGTGGTAACCTTGACGACAAGAAATATTCAAAATCTCCATGGATACCTAAAAAATGTCCGGACGTGAATTAATTAAAGCTGAATATTTGTCTTAAAATTTGTCCCTAGTTATCTTTAGTTTAGCTTTTGTTTGTTTGTTTGATTGATTGGTGTTTAACGTCGTTCTCAAGACTATTTCACCTATATGAAGACTTGAAGTTTGCGTTGTCGGTGTTTGGTGGAAAACCGGGAAGAAACCTTGTAAAAACCACCCCACAAACTCCGCTGCCACCGGAAAGCTTCCCTTATACACCTAAGGTCCACAGGGGGATATTTGTTGGTGTTTTGAGCTTACTTAACTTGAGAATCCATGCACACTGTAGTTCCAATAGTTTTATATCACTATACTTTATTTTAAACGCTTGGTCCATGTTATAACATAACATTGATTAGTCACAATGTACACACATATATTTTGCCGTGCCCGTAGTACGGCCATATATGAGTGAAATAACCTTAAATACGGCGTAAAACTCCAATCAAGCAAACAAACAAGACACCATTCTAAAGAGAAAGAACAACTGTGCCACTTATATTTAAGTTTCCATCCGACATTTATTCCCAAATAAAGCGGAATATTAGGCGCACGCGCAGTAGTCGCATCCATTTTTGTCCTTCCGCCAGCCATTCGGACAGAATATGTCGCATGTCACAGGTTCACAGTGAACTGGAACAAAAATTGTATTATTCCTAAGTAAAATTGGAATTTAAGTATTTTTCTTGTCTTCAGGACGTATTTGAGTTTCTTTAATTGTGATTTTTGGGAGCCACGACACACAATAGCCGTGATTCAGTTCGTTTTACAAACATGAAACGTGAAAATCCACGTTATGGAAATACTCCATCTTCGGCGTCACTGGGAGCAAGTAATTTTCAGCAGAACAAGTTAGCACTGGAAACAAGACATATAGCAAAAGAATAAAGAAAAACCAGTAGCCAGGTATCCCTCCAAACAGTTTAATCTTAGTTTCACACTGCACTCGAAAAAAGTTATGCACATCCGCATATGTCACATCCGTTTTCATTCTTCTTCCAACCGTTGACGCAAAATATCTCGCACATTACTGGTTGACATTTCTCTGGAAAAGATTGTTGTTAAGACGTTTAATAATTTGTCCGGGTCCGCTTTACGACCTTCATAAAACCTTTCTCAAGCTTAGGAACCCACTTCTTAACAATGCAATGTGAATGGCGAGGTAAGCTTCCCGAAAAGTATTAAAATCCGGGGATGTTATAAGGATTACCTTGTGGGAACGCTTTCTCTGCAATACTCTGATAACAAGTATTACATTGCAGGCAACAGTGGTGTCGGAATGTTATTAAATTCCGGGATTTTTAATACTGTATTTTCCTTTTTCGAGAGAACGCTCTCTGAAACTTAACAGATTCTAGTTCAGGAAGTTTTACAGGCTGAGACCCTAGCGAGAATCGAACTCACGACCCTCAGAGTCAGGCACCGAATTGCCAAAAATGTAATTCACCTACACCACGCAGCTACCTGTTTTCGACAAAATAAAGGGTTAGCTAGCTGGTGTGTTGATGGTGGACATACCTCTTCTATGTAGTTGAAATAGCTCCCCAGAGTTGACCACAATGAGCTATATTTTGTGTCGTTTCGAAAGTGACCATTATTTTAGTTTTTCGGTACAACACTCTCTATACAGAACATATTCCAGTTCAGAAAGTTCTGTAGGCTGCAACCCTTGCGGGAAGATTTTATATAAAATATTTAAAATGGCATCACAGCGTAGCAAACTGATTGTCATTTAAGTGGAGGACATAAAATGAGGTGCGCCTGCGTACATAGGCTGCGCACAGCAATTTTGAAATCTGGTGTTCTGAGTGTGTGTAGAACTTTAACTACCCGGTTAGAGCCAATTGGTCCCTTAAATTGTTGCGTGGACTTTTTCTGTCATATATAATATGCACGTATACAATTACCCATTATTCAATGAATCATTACAGACGCCACGAAAACAGTAAACATGGTATTAAACGTACAAACCATAATTGTGAAACAATTTTTATGAAAAATATTTCTTGAATAATAATTAATGTAATAGACACAAACGATGTGGCAAGAAAAGCCTTCCATACAATGTAAGGGACCAATTGTCTCTAACAGGATCGATGTTGAAAGTTATCCACACAATCAGAACACAATGTTTCAAAACTGCTGTGTACAGTCTGTCTACTCAGACTCGCTTTACTTTCTTTGTTTTCTGACCCTATAAGAAATCAAATCTAATTTTGACCTGTATTGATTGGGGATGATACTATTCATTATGATGAGGGACCAAATGTCCCGAGTCCGGCAAGTTAGAGTGGTTGAAACTTTGGGGTTTATTTTTCAATATGACACATTCTAAATTCCGATCACACAAGTTATAAATGATAACATATTGCCATAATTACCTTTAGCAATAGTGTTAACAACAGCCATTTTCTGGCATGTATGTCCACAGCCGTTTGAGTGACATTCATAACCCGTGGGGCACTGAATAGAACCAAACGTTCCGCACATCTCAACACAGATACCGAACCCTTGTGCCGACACCGAGACTACAATCAAATATAATCATGGAATGACTTGCTGCAGTGGTTGTAAGCGAGCGATGTAAGAAGAGCCGTCTAAAGGCATTAACTCACCAGTATCTCAGCAGAATTGTTAAGAGCAGAAGATGACATTTTGGCAAAATATCAAATGCATTACTTTGAGGCATTCGAAATACGACATACGCCTAACAACCGCACCAGAAAACTACGTGGAAGAAGTTTCCTTCTTTTGTGCGGATAAATATCTAAAATTGATGGAAAGCGTAATTCGCCATCGGTCCTGACTGGGCTACGTCAATGAACCTTTCTTTTTTGCATATAAATTATTCGGGTAATTGGAGTATCGTGTATGATATTTCGTCATAGATATCATTTTGCTTTGTTAGGTTATGGTTAAAGTTAGGATAAAGGTGAAATGTCGTGGTTAGGTTTATGTTTCGGGTTAAGGTTAACCTAAGAGTTAGCTGTAGGGTCAGGTATCGGCTTAACCCTTACTCTGGAAAGTTCTAGAAACTGAAGTTTGTGTTACAGGAAAGGCTAGCCGATAAAACGTTGAGCCATGTTGCAGGTGGGTCAGGTAGAGGGTGATGGCTACGGGGTTACATTTGGGTTCAGGTTAGATTATGTCCAGGGTTTTGTATGGGCTATGCGCACTTCACAATAAATATTGGCACAAGGTCTGCACTGTCAGGGTTTAAGCGTACAGTCCAAACGAACATCTGATATTAAACGGGTTTTTATTGTTAATTAAAGGTAGTAGAAGGTTAGCAGTATTTTCGTTACGCGTTGATAAATACCATCCTCACCTTGAACATAGAACTTAAGAAATACTACAGACTTATACCATGTACCTTGTACCTTTTGTACATTTGTTCAATCTGTCTGGTGATAAATGTTTTGTAAAAATATATATAAAAAACAACAATTGTAATGTATACCATTGTATTACACAATATAAGCCTCGGCTTAAAGTGTAAAGAACAATAAAAATATGTTTAAAAAAATGACCTTTTTCATTTTCTCCAGAACATACTAGTCCACAAGTTTCATTACGTGACTTACCTGCGAGGACAACGATTGCCACGTAAACTGCGAGAGAGCTGCCCATTTTGTATACGTTGTCACCGTTCCAATATGGCTATTAAAAATTTACCTCTCAAATCCTGTAACATATATTCTGTAAACCACTTCATGAAAGTTCCATATGTTCATTTCCCAGTGTTTTAAAATGGTTTGTTTTATTGAAGTGTCAATAAAATTTAAAACCCAAGGTCAGATAACACTTAACTTATAGATTGGGGATTTCTACCTTGATTATATGAGACGACTATGATTAAAATAGCTCAACGTTATAATAAAGGTGTCAGTATTCTAATATATGTTTCTAGATTTGTATATAAACGTTTTCTACCATTGTAGTCATTTGAACAGTGCTTCCAGCTGGGTACTTAGTCCTACCTTAGCGGAACCGTTATAAATTGAGTTAGACCGTTTTTTTAATGATGTGATAAACGATTTCAGTTCAACTGGGTAGGTTATTGTCATCCATATATTAAGTCTCGTGTTTTATGTCATTCCAACTTCTACATGCCACTCAAACAAGTTAATGTATAACTGAGGAGCCATCTTTGTTGTTGTCGTAATACTGTTTCCGCAAAAAAGTGCGCTGGAAAATGAATGTTTAATTAAATTAAACAGATCAAAATAAAGTGTTGCAGGTCGGATTTAGTCTAAAGTCAGTAAAAGGCAGAAAATAACCACAGATAAGACCATGAAGTAGAACCACCTAATCAGTTGTAAACCTACGCCCAAACTGCACGTAGCGATAATTTCTTTAGACGCACAACAAGATGGCCGGTTAATACCTTAGAGTCAAATACTAGGAAGAATCATGTTGGTCCTTAGTTTAAGAATGGTTTGCCCTAAGTCCAAGTCTGTGTTGAAAATCTAAATGGTAAGTCAACTTGCCCGGTTACAAAATTGAACTTCTGCTTAGGTGATAATCTGCCGATGCCAATAAGTTAAAATTAAAAACACATTTCATTTTGTTCATTGTTCAATTTTCTGACAACAATGGATAAATATAACTTTAATTTCGATCTGAAAGGAATCGAGACAGACTGACTGCCTAGAAAACAGTTGTCTTGTTAACAATTAACTTTCATTCCGATCTGAAGGGATTCGAGACAGATCGACTGCCTAGAAAACAGATGACTTTTGAACAATTAACTTTAATTCCGATCTGAAGGGATTCGAGACAGACCGACTGCCTAGAAAACAGTTGTCTTTTGAACAGTTAACTTTAATTCCGATCTGAAGGGATTCGAGACAGACCGACTGCCTAGAAAACAGTTGTTTTCTTAACCTTTAACTTTAATTCCGAACTGAAAGGAATCGAGACGGACCGACTCCCTAGAAAACATTTTTCCTTTTAATCTGCAGCATATTATTGTATGTTAAGTGTAGATAGTGAATAGGTCTACGATAGGTAGGTCACCACACGATAGGCATGTAGATAGTGAGCTGACCGTGTGACTTTAAAATGTACATACGTGTGTCTATCACAATTTCTAGATATAACTTATTGGCCGCACATATCTTTATACAGTCTTTTTGTCTCCCGCTAGGTTTGGGAGGGGGCGGGGGTGCTTGTAAATGCTACTGTTCATTCGCGCGCACTCCCGTCCGTCCTTCCTTCTGTCCGTTCATCCGTTCAACTTAAAACAAGTTAACGTCCAGACTGAATTCAAATTTTTAAAGTAGTTTCTTCCTACTTAGGAAGACCGATGATATTGCATCCAATCAAATTCCGTGTATTTTGAAATATTCACATATTAATTTGTTGTGAAAATGATTTACAACTAAGACCCCCCCCCCCCCCTTAACTCAGTTGAAAATCAGCTACAAGTTAAAAAGGCTGCTAAAACATAATGCACAGATTGATTGTGTCTTTATTAGCAATAGGACTCTGAAAAGTTGCCTCAATGCGTCTGGCAAACAGCCTGCTTCAGTTCCCCCAACCTTAAAATTGTGTGTTCAAAATTCCATGCTCATGTTAGAAACACTATATAGGAGAAACTTGCCGCCCTTGTTAAATCTTGTACCCAAAATGATAAAGCCTTTCTCACCTCAGAGACCCATCATAGCGTACTAGTTGAACAAAACTCTCAAGGGCCCCTAGATTGAGACGAAACTCTTTTCTGTATCAGATAACCCTTAACTGCCCTCGTCTTCATTAGTAAACTAATAGGTTTATGACTAACTCTAAACGATACTTTTTTCAGGTTGTGTTTAGTTTAACCCATACATAAATTTCTATATGTGTTACATATTTGCCACATTTTTTTTTTGCCACATTTTTATCTTCACAATTTACATGTATTGCCTATTCCCGAGACGCGCCTTTAGGTTATCTAGCACAACTCTAGATTCAAGTCTAACTAGAAACTGAGAATTTATCTAGAACATGAGATGATTTATCGGTTTTAATTAGTCCATATCCCAGCGCCAGTGTGATAACTCTTGACAAAATCATATAATTTTATATACTACTAGTCAACAAAGAAGATTGAAAATCTTACTCACCTTTAATTAGGCGGTGTTTATATTTTTTTAGTTGTAAAATTTATTAAATCAAACTGTACACATTAAGCCATTACTTTAAGGGTGCACATAAGTTAGAGACATATTTGAGTAAAACAGCAGTTAACAAAAGACATTTACATTTTTATTCTCTAGCTTTGAAGCAAAATAAACTATCGACATAATGTATATATATATCAATGTGGATAAAAAGAAGGAAAAAAACCCCGGACGATGGCGGTCAAGCGTGTTCGCCTAGAAACTGACCTACTAGGATACATAAACCATGAAGGTGTAAATCAGGCAAATCTTTTGGAGGAAAGTATAAATTTGTGCACTGCGTTCTTGATATTTATGTTCTGATCATTATAGATTTAAGAAGAGTCATAGAAGAGAAGTGTCGTTGAGATATCATTGAATATCAGTGAAAATATTTTGTCTAGCAATAATATATTTCCGACAATAAAAGAAGAAATGATCTGCTGCTTCTGGATGATATCCACAGGTACAACCTGGCGAATCAGTAATAAAATTATTGAAAATATCACAATTCAGATTACCACACCCATTCCGTAAAGAACAAAGCAAAATATTTGCTATTTTCTCACCGTTGAAATACCAACTGGGAGGTTCATTTACCGTTATTATTGGCAATATTTTTCTTTTAAATTCAGACAGATCTGAGAGTAACTTTATATTATTATGTAGAGAATTCCAGTGACGCAAGGTTTCAGGGAAGAATTATTTTGAACGGCTACAGTTTTACAAAAATCGGTAGTAAGAGTGTTACTAGTAAATTAGGGTTTGTGTTATCACAAAATCTCATAAATGATAGATGTTTTTCTCAAGGACGAAAATTTAATGCTTATTAATTCCACCTCCAGAATTGTTCGTTATAGTTTAAATTTAACAAAACCGAAAAAATAAATAGAAATTCTGACCAAATATTTGCTGTCATATCTGTACCTGGCGTTTGGGTCAAAATCGATGGCAATTTATAGAACATTTTAATTTGGAAGATGCGCATATGAGCCCAAATGTATACAACTCATATCAAATGAACACATTCTCGATCACGCGTAAGATATCCAATACGCAAGTCAATATGTTAATTAGGTTGACCTTTATAAACCTTGCACTTATGCTGCGTTATGTAGGTTGCTTTGTTAAAACATTTTTAAAGCATACGTCATTAAATCGTCCTGGGGGCTGTTCCACAAAGCGATCTTAGCTTAAGGTAATCTTAAGGACTTTCACCGAAATAAAGATCACCTTAGGAAAATTGTTAAGCATTGGATTATTATTAAAAGATTTGAATGTCGGTATACAGATTAATCTCATCACTGTTATGAACAGTATTCGTTGTTTAAACGGTATTAAATCACTTCATTTAAACTTAAAATTTTCTAGTGCATAATGTTTTCTTTGATTTCCTTTGATTTTGATTCAAAAATGGTTTTTCTGTCATCTTCTTATTTCACGACTTCATGGCTGTCAAAATCAGTGTCATCACTGTCACTGAAGAGTGGCTTGTACATCCCAAATACTATTATACTGGTTGAATGACTTCAGTGACTAAGAAGCTGTGTCCCAAAACGGTGGATCCATCAAGTATTCTGCCGGTATTCATCACTACCCAAAGATTTGTGCAACAGCAACAAAAAACTCAACATTTTAGCCAAAAACAAATGTAATATTAAGAAAAAACTATCAGCATTAAATTAAGTCCAAATAATAAATTGATGTTCCACTGGTTTCATTTTGGGAAGGTATACTGTAAATGCACTGTCTGTCTTTCAGTCATGCAGTTAATACAATTTTGCCCATTTTCGGTCTTGTTTTTTTTTTGCCAAATAACTGCTTTGGGTTTTGGCTTAAAGCTTTCTGTTATGGCACCTCTTCCTAATGTAGTAAAAAAACATATTTTCAGTTTATTAAGTATTCTCAATCATATCCTGAAGTACATATACAAATATACAATTCTTTTTATTGTACATCAGCTTGATTGATTCTAACAAGCTTCCGTACATTGATCCGCTCTATATGTTTGAGAACGGAACAAGGACTTATTGTCCTATTGGATTTACCAGGCATTACCCTTAACGAATACGTTAATGTAGGGAAGAGTATAGAGGTCACAGACTGTCTATATTTAGTTAGCTTTACCCGCAAAATAAAATTCTTTTCAGGAATACGATCGCTGGTTTACTGATGTTAAACACAAATGAGAATCCAATTTAAATTTGTTATATTGGACGAATTTTAACTAATGTAGGATAAGACAAACCTGCTCCTTATCGAATGACCTAAGTAGACTCCTCACTGCCTATGTCAAAGGTGGTTTGTTAAAACAGTTATATTCTGTGATGCTCTCTGACCGAAGGAGCACAGTGCATTTTTTTATATTCCTGTAATTATTCTTTAAGAGGCATATAGAAGTCGATACACTTAGAAGATGTTAGGAATAACAACTTCTGCTATATTTCCGGAGCAACGTTTCGGCCTAGATGCTAACACCGTTTTCAAGTCATTTTAAGCCTGATTGCTTGAATACGGTATAAGCATTTAGACTGAAACGTTGCGCCGGAAATATACTAGACGTTAGTATCAATAATATCTTATGTTATTCTAAGTCCTGTAATTGTCATGTAGCCCTATTGTCTGTTTGTTGGCAGTGACGTCCAGGACGGTCTTCAACTATAAGACTGGCACGTCATCATGTGAGTGAAATAACTTCAAAGTGGGTGTAACACCGCAATCAAACAAACATACAAAACATCGGATACGGCCAACCTTAATCAAATATGTATCCACAAGGATTAACAAAAAATCCTGAGTCGAATCCAATGTCACGTGTCAATGTATAAATCCAATCCGATTATTGTTAATTATAAATGAGGCTATTGGGGATGTCTATTCTTACTTTATCGAAAATCTCGGTCGAAGTCTAAGTGTTTATGTAAATCCATCATGGTGGCACCGCCTCCTACTAACGTATAAAGATATGTTTTAAGTCAGCACATACTTGACCGCTAATCATCATATGTCTCATTTTAAAGTAGGTCGCAACGAACTACACTTTGATCTAATATATTGATATCTAACACAGATACGTCTGTCACTTCTATATGTGTTGCAGCGGGAGATGGACGGCGACTGAAATGAGTTTATCACGGCATGCAATCCTGCGCTGGGCGGCGCTTGTCGTCGGATGTTTGGGCATGGGCTTCGCGGGTTCTATATATGCCTTTAATGCCTACGCTAACTCAATTAAAGCCACATATAATTACACACAGAGTACAGGTGTGTATTTTTATTTACATATTTAGTTACGTTTTTCTTTAAAAATATGTACACCTCAGTAGCTATAGTCAGGTTATGATAGCATAGAGACTTAAGTGGGTAGCTAAACCAGTGTGTTTCTGAGCTATTCCTGTGTGTTATTCGCATTATGATAAACTTAAGCGTAATACAAGCACTGGCCTTATCGCATTTAGGTTTGACAAGGGCTTTAGTCATCACTATTTTTACAACAGTATCCAATGTGACCGTACAATATTGTATGTTTGCCACCATTTTAAAAGGACGCATAGGTATTCAACAATGAAGCTTAAACATAAAATTGTTTGTTCTTGCTTTCGTGATAAATTGTTTTCTAGAAAAATCCTTGAGATCTACCCCTTGAGCTCCCCTTTATATTTTTCAAGTACCTTCAACATATCTGAAAACGTATGAAAAAGGGTCACAACAAACAAAGTTGACAACTACAGCGGTTTCTTGTCTTTTATTTTCTGTTCACAAAATTGTTTCCACCTTTCATTATATGTGTTCCTTTCTTTCGGCGAAAGAAGGAAGACATTCCTTGTCTCAAAATCTGTTCAATGGTTTAAATTCTTACGTCACACACACAAGACTGGTCATCAGCCATGACTCTGAGGAAGTTTTGCTTCTAATGTTGTCCTTTGTGTTTTAAATAAAAGTAATTAGGCAAGGTAGCTTTTTGGTGGTCAATGTTGTTCACTGAAACGTGTGATTTGGTCGCTCTAGGCATGTTTATGTTGAGCGCATATACAGAACTGTGAGCTGGAGTTAACAAGCCATATGTGTGGATCTCAGACCTTGGTTATGGGTTATCCGATACAGAGGGGAGTTGTGTCTGCACCAGAAGGTCCTATAATATAATAGGTCTCATACAGAAGAAAACTCACTCCGGTAAACCTTTGTTTGGTTCGTTCTATATTTCCACAAATTTATTGATGTCATCTTCTGGAATACTGAAAGGGGCAATTCTTTGGAAGTTTTGAGACCAAAGTTCAGACATGGATTGCTCACCTGATAGGGAGTGCTTTCTTCAGCATAAGCTTGCTGCGTGATGTGGCCAGCTTGAGTAATATGCACATACGATTTTTATTTGGTAAGCCTGCTAGGCGATTAGGTAGGTTAAAAATGCTCTAGTAGGTTGTGTTTCAAAATAGGTATCTGCGAGAGAGCTTTAAGCATTTTAGGTACAAGGTTTCGATATTCCTGTTTAAGAAGACTAGCAAACCGGGTGCTGGGCTGCTAATATTGGAATACACAAGAAATAAAGTCTTTCTTTGGGCCTTTACCTGGTTCCAAGTTGAACCTTAGTGGATACCACGTTTGAAGTGTATTAATCCAATAAGCTTCTCTTTCCAAGTATTTCTGTTTGGCTTCCTCTACAGCAGGGAAAACCGGAGTTTTTTGCAATCGGCATGATTTCAAAATGATCTATAACCGAATGATGAGAAGGGAAAAATGTTGAGCTATTGGTCAGCAGATCAGCTGTAATCAAATGACTGTTGGCTGTAAACCTAAGGTGATTTTTAGTTTCTCCAACATATTGTTTAAGACACTTTTGATGGGGTATACCACATTTTCAGAATCACAGTTTAAATCATCTACCAAATCATGCACATTTCTTGTAAGTTCCCCTACAAAAAAAGTACTATCTGGTATGTAATAGTCAAGCTTACATCTAGTCTTCATACATTTAGAAGACTAATAATTCTTAGTTATTGTAATAGTCGGTCGATCGGTCAGGGGGGCGATCTAAATATTTCTTCTACTTAGATAAACCCTTTCGTACAAGACTTTATGATGAAATTTAAATTGCCATATAAAATTGATCAGATCTGACACCACCGGGTTTTTGCCGGATTAGTATTAATTATAATACTAATAAAATATTCAACTTCGTGTAATTTCACTTCAATGTATCTTTATTCTCTGGATATAATTCTGAATGCAACTGTTAAAGATGAGTTATCTCCCTCTAACAGTAAATCCATCAGTAACTGCAACAGGTGTGTTAGAGTTATCCCCCTGTAACTGTCCACTGTTCTATGTATTTCAAATATGTAAGCTCCTCAAGCTCTGATTGCTGTAAAGTCCCAATACATCCGCTTCTTCAATAGTTGTGTTCGGCTTTGCTCTATACGGTTATGTGATTATCCTAATCTTCAATTGGTATGTAAATGGATGAACTCCTATTGTGTTGTCATGTGTAATAGATAATGGCTCCCTGTATTCCCCTGTAATATATTACGCTGCAGTAATATGTTGCTGCACCCCAGTATTATTCATGGAACAATCTTGACTGTTTGCCTTTCAATTCCTGTAAGAGGGTTCGTCAAAGTTAAGTCATAAATGTAAGTTAGTGTTTTGTTCAACCGTTTGACAAAAGTCTTGGTTTACGAACTGGCACATGTTAACAGTGTTATGATATTTATAACTATTCTGTTGGACACTGTAATAAAATGTTTCAGATTGAATTTATCTAGTGATTCGAACGGACAGGAATGTCACCAAGAGGTCATTTTAATAAAATCGGGGCGCCTGTTGGCGATTGGTTTCAGATCAATAAATTCTGAAATGTGGTGAAATTCTGAACCACAATCTGATATTATAGTTCTACCTGGGGCATAGACGGTTGAGGCCATTTCTCCTGTGGTTTGTGAATTTTTGGAAGACTGTAAAAGAGCCTATTTTTAAAATGCCGTCCTGCTAGTGGATTATCCGCTTGTCTAGAAGTAAGGATTTTTGTATCCTCTAAAGAAAGGATTATTTCGTTGAAAGTCATCCTATTTTACATCTAGTAAGTTGTTTTTTAATGGCCAGGGTTACTGTCAGTTGTAGTTCTGTTTCATATATGTAATCTTGCCTTGCCATTATAACTGGAGCAGACCCTTTTACCGGCTGATTTGATAACGATATCTCGATTTTTACAAAGCTTATAGAAAGAGATGGATTGTCTTTCCGTCATGGTGAAATTATGATGGTTTTTAGTGTCGGCAACTTGCTCAAACTCTGGCCTAAGTTTAGCAACACTGTGTATATGTATCTATCCATTTGTTTTTAAACTGTAAGTGCGGATATTTATTATATTTTTGTCAAGAGTAATCACATTGGCACAGGGATATCGACTAATTAAAGTCGACAAATTATCTCATGTTATTATATGTATTTATAGACACGCTTCTCTACCCTCATTTTGTGTTTGTTGCTAAAGTTCACCAGCATAAATCATTAAAAGCCTATTAAACGGCAAAAAGGTTATGGCTAGTGCGAATTGTATAAATAGATATACCTTTAAGGGCATGACTAGCGAATTTCTTCAAATCTTTATTATCTTCCTAGTGTATTAGAAAAGACAATTGACCGTGTCACATTTGGAACCGAGAAACCATAGCCGTTAATTACTTAATTTAAAAACCGGAAGTGACGTTATTGTTACATTGTGGTGTCATCGCCTGGTTTAAAATTTTATTTAAACTTGATTTTTTTTCGTCGATATAAAAAACAAAAAGAATATTACACATTGAAGTTGGAATGCCATTATATTGCTCATGTGAAAGGTGAAAGAAATAACCTTATCATTTTTCATTTCCACCTCTCGCTCGAGCTATATTAATGGTATTCAAACTTCACTGTGTATATAAATAACCTGGGTATAATCTTTTCTTTCTGAATTTTGTCGGCATTTTTTTATGTTTTCGTCAAAGAAATTATTATATTTTTTACCAATTTCTGAGGGGGCATTTGGCTGGCACGCCGTCATATGAGTGAAATAACATTGAGTGCGGCGTATAAATTATTGATTAAATAATATAGGCTAAACAAACGAACATCAATTATTCAATGGTAGCCTCGAGTCTACTTGTCGACAAAAGAAGGAAAGTTTCCTGAGGCTGCCCAGGTCGCAAGCTATGTTTTAATAGGTTTCCTAACGGTTTCAATCAAACATCAACAAAGGGAAGATGTTATATACATGTAAGGGCAATTCCGTGAAAACATCAACCAACTGACTAAAATTTCAAAACAGGCCTAGGGATGCAGATTGCACTTTATTTA
>JAVFBZ010136145.1:0-10967 GCA_032466195.1 Katharina tunicata
ACAAGGTTCAAAATGTTGGCTCGTTACAAACAAGGTCATTCACCGCGGCTGGATCAAAGTCTTTTTGATCAAATATGGCCAGCCCTCTTTCCATTAAATTCGAATAACTGCTAGATTTCTCCTGGTCTACAAGCTTCGTACCCAATGAATAATTTTTATTTTAACGTAACTGTTTTCATTTCTGAACAAACATCAAATCTTGAAAAAATCAAGGCAAACAGAATTAGTTGAAAAATCCAGATTGTGGGTGCGTATGTGACTTTAAAGAGGCTGTCATGTATATGGATAATATATTCAAAATATATGCTAAAAATTTTAAAACCGTTAAATATCAGCATGAAAAGATGTCTTTTTGTGTAATCTCCCATGTTAAAAAGTTGTTGTGTATAAGTACTGATGATGTCACTACCAATGTTCAAAATAGTTAGTTCCCCTTTATGCTGACTTTGAGTGCAATAAATGACGGGCATATATCTTTCAAATGACACATGGAAAAAGGTGAAATCTGGTCTAAAATTGCTGGACCTGTCCTAAGTGCCCTTTAACCATATGGCTTATGGAAATTTGATAATATATAGGGGTCAAATTATATACCGTATGGATTACGTAGTAGACTAATAACGATACTGAACTCTGTATCTAGGAAAATTATAGTGACAGAAGTATCTCTCCAATGATATTTACCCCCTATTTATCTCCCTCTGATAAATATCAGAAATTATTAAAATATGTAACAATATATACCAATTGTCTAAAGTTAAACTTTTAACCAGGATGTGCATTGAAATACAACTCCAGACGCAAACATTTAATTGTAGTGATTAGACTTGTGTATTACATGTTACATTTGTAATTTATTTTGTTGTGGTTTACCAGACTATGATGATTGCGGTGACCCAATTATTCAACCCTTGGATACCTTGGAGGGTTTACTGGAGTGGGTCTCAGATCAGGATGAAAGTTGTGTGTGTAGAATCCCCCTACAAACACCCCCCACCAGAACCTCACCTCTCAAAACGCTGGTCTGTCATGATTTATCAGGCGGGTACTCAGACGATAGGTAAGGCTCAATCAGTCTTTCATTATACATGTACCAACTAGAATTAAAAGCATGCAGTGTTCATTCAAATTGATGAATTGATCCACCCTACAACAGATTCATAATTTATAACACAATAGATCAGTCCTTTACGAGTAAATTAATGAATGAATAAAACATGCAATCAATCTATGAATCAATGAATCGAGCAATCAACCAAAATGTTCAATCAAACAACCAAATGGATGTTCAAGTATTAGATCAAATGTGGCGTTAAACACCAATCAATCAATCAACCTTAAATTGCTTCTTTGAGAGGCATTTAGAAGCTGGTAGGTATAGAACACAGACACATTGTTATGGATAACAACTTCTAGGTTATCAGACGGGGTCTTAGGATCTAGACCGAAACGTCGCGTGCTAATAAACCTAGAAGTTGTTATCCATAACAATGTGTCTGTGTTCTAAACCTTAAATTGAGCTGACACACCATCATGTATATATCAATATATATGAGTGAATTAACCTTAAGTACATATTAAGTGTAAACCGCCCATCAAAATAATCATATACTTTAATATATTAAGTAACTGATCATGTTATTAATCTTGTAAATAAAGAGCATGTACCCTAATTCTTCAACCTTTTCACCCCTGAGATTTTTGCAACAAAAAGACTTTCAGTCAGTCTAACTTGTTAAATCTCAGGCACAGAGGATAACTTATAAGTTATACAGTAGGCTATATTAATGAATTAATTATTTATAATTGGATTACGCCCTTTGATAAATTTGCTTGTGGTCACGGTCTAATTTCATGTTACCTATTCGACTAAACACACTCAGAGGGGGTGTAATAGTTGAAAATGATGGTAACTTAATAGTTCCAATAAGTGGGGTGTTTGTGTTTCAGGTTTCCTCAAGGTGTCTGTTTCCCCAAGACGGTGTGTTATCGCTTCACTCACTGGCACATGGTGGATACCTTTGTTTACTTCAGCCACAGATTTATCACTATTCCTCCACCGGGCTGGGTGGCTGGTGCTCACAAACATGGTGTCAAGATACTAGGTACGTATTATATAAAAAAGGTTGTCTTAAATACCTAATTATATATACCTGTTGATTTATCGCTATGAAAATATATATTTTTTAATTGACAGATACATGTAAATACCTTAATCCCTGTGTTGATTTTTTCGTTGAAAGTAAATTTTCGCCCATTTTAGCTTGCCTGTAGCAAAGTGAAAAATCGCTGTGTTAAGGTTTTATTTTAAGCTAGTTTTTTTTTTATATCATATGCCTACTGTAAGGATAATGATTTTGTTGCTTTTTAGGATACATTTTTAATAAATGATTGTTTTTTAATTTTGAAGTTAATGCAATTCCAACATTATCTTGGAAATATGAATTTTCTTACATTTTAATATTTGTTTAGATTTAAATCTAAAGTCGTTCTTTTTTTAAAGTCTTTATTTTGTTTGTCGAGATTATGTATCATGTTTTCTGCCCATCTTGACCACACCTGTGCTATGCTGAACTTGATGTCCTCAAAATTGGTAGGAGAAACTGTAATTTACCAAGCAATTAATGATTATACATTTTGGGATGTCTGTCGAGGTGAATAAACTTTTGAGAATTGAAAGTGAGTGGGCTGACATGTGCATCCTCACCTGCTTTTGCATTTACACCTTTGGGATTCTGTTCCTACAGGTACCTTTATCACAGAGTGGGATGATGGATGTGAGATAATGCAGGCTGTATTAAAATCTGAAGACTCCATGAGAGCGGTGGTCAAACAGATGACAGCTATTGCTCAGTATTACAACTTGGATGGCTGGCTAATCAACATAGAGAATAGCATTGAGGTAGAGATTCTTGTTTTCAGTCCCCTTTAAAGAATCCACAATGGCCAGTAAGTTTGTTCATTCACTAAGCGGGTGTCCATCCACCTAGAACTTCCTGTGCCCTGGTACTCTCAGAGTCCAGTTTATGGTCTTGATCTGTTTTATGCCCTATGTATGGGACCTGTGTTGTGTTTTCCCAGTGACGTTGATGGTGATTTTCTTCACCAATTGTCTGCTGGGAGACACTATCATGTGAGTCGAATAAACCTATTTTTGGCAATCAAACTAACAAACATACAAACAAATCTGTACAGCCATGCTAGGCTGTTTTGATGGTTTTTGTGTATCTTGATATCAGTTATTTGGAATTCATGTAAGGACATTTACTGGTATATAAAATAATATATTATCTTTTGCTTATCATTTGTACAATGTGTTTATTATGTAATGATATTTTGACAGCCCTCCAGTGTAGAGATGCTGGTTCAGTTTGTGAAGGAGTTAACAGAGACAACAAAGGCAGCTATTCACCACAGTGAAGTTATCTGGTATGATAGTGTTACTACGGCTGGGGAGTTAGTGTGGCAAAATGCACTCAATGACCTCAACAGGTAAAGGTACATCTAAATAATTCCCCAAACAACCTTATTTCTGAAATAAATATTTTGCAGCTTCCTGTGCTGAAGGAAATCAGGAAGACGATTTTTCTTTTGTTTTCTTTTTTTTTTGTCCTATAAATCTACTGTAGAATATACATATATATAGAATATACTGAATGTTTCCAGCACCTAACGGGTGGTTGGGTGGGAGCCTCCTGTACCCTGGTGCTCTCTGAGCTAAAGGTCACAGGATGCTGATTTGTTGTGGTGTCCTGTTTTGTTAATGTTATGTAAATGTTTTGTCCTGTCTTGCATGTTGCCAGTGTCGTTTACGGTGGTTTTACCATGGTTTTCTTAAATAGCGAGTTTATAAATGCACACAGCACAAATGTCAAGGCTTTGAGGCATATTTTAATAATACATGCTTTAAAGCCTGTAGCCACATGATTCGTATTTGTTCATACATGCACACAGCACAAATGTCAAGGTGTTGAGGCACATATTATTAACAAATGCCTCAACACCTTAAGATTTGCACAAATGCATGGCTTTGAGGCATGTAATAATAATACATGCTTCTAATACATGCAGCCACATGATTTGTTTTTGTTTAAACATGCACACAGCACAAATGCCAAGTTCTTGAGGCAGGTATTATTAACACATGCCTCAACAACTCAACATTTGTGCCTGCAGCCACAGGTTTCATATTTGCTGCAGGCCACGGGTTATGTCTCGCAGTGCAGACTTGTTTTGTTTGGCTATGGTTCTGTATTGAGGTCCACTGATAAACCAGTATTCCAATCATAAAATAGCACAATTCAAAATATTGTTAACAAATTTTTAACACAGATAAACATTTGAGGAAATAGCTGTGTAGCAGGATCATATTATGTAACAACTAATCTGCCTATGCATTTGTATTGGTCATGGTATCTTAGCAAATTTTGCCAAAGAAATTCTGTCACAAAAAGAAAATTTCTAAAAGGATTTATGAGATGTTGTATCTATTATTACATGGGGGTTATTTTTTCAGTCGTTATTTTGATGTTTGTGATGGTATATTTTTGAACTACACATGGACAGAGGATAATCTAAAGGCGTCCAGGGAATATGCAAAGAACCGTCATCGACCTCATGATGTGTATGTTGGGGTGGATGTGTTTGGGCGTGGGTGTCATGGGGGTGGGGGATTCAATACAGCAGAGGTAAGTTTATAAAAGTAAAATTGATTTGCAAATTTTATGTGTAACGGGGTTCAATGAGCAGTAAACTGAATTATTGCATAGATTAATCAGTTTAATTACACATTATTTTTTATTAGAGAAAATACATAGAACCCCAATAAATGACTCAATCAGTTCTTTAATCTGAAGCCAGCCATGAGGGGGGATGTGATAGACATGTTTTTGCTCATTGACCCAGAAGGCCTAAAAGTCTGAACTTTTTTGAAATCAGAAAAAAACATTGTTTAATGTGCTCACCTTTTGCTTGTGTTGAATTGGTGATAAATGATAAAGTTTTCTGGAAATGAATATGTGTTTGAATAGTTTTAAAGAAATTTATTTTAATCTTTTATAATCATTTTGAGACAGGGTTATCAATATTGTCAGTACTGATAACATTGATTTAGACATGTACTGTATTAAAGTATTAACTATACCATCCAATAGAAAGTCGTTTGTCTGTTATTGTTTTAGTTTTTATATCAATTTTTCTTCACATTTAAACAGTTGGTTTACTGAAAACTGATCGTCCTATAAATCCATAGTGTGATTTCTATTTGTGCAGGCTGTTGGCTTGGCTCGAGCCAATCACTTGTCAGTAGCTCTATTTGCCCAAGGATGGACATACCAGTGTCTCCCTAAGGAAGACTTTGTGGATAACGAACACAAGTGAGCTCCTAAACTTTGCTGTATAAAACACATTTTTAAAAATTTAACTACCCTATTGAATGAGTTCATCAACATCTTTGCAAGAGATTTAATAAACTATAAAAAGAGGTAGATTAGGAGAGTAAGCAAGCAATTTAAAGCAGGCCAGTGCTTTTATGGAATGTGAAAATACTGAAAAATGAAATCAAGAAACCATGTGGACAAAATCATTAATCAGAATTTTGCAGCATTCTAAACTCCTAAAATGGTAACCTCCCTACATGTGTAGGAATAAGTTAATGTCACTTTGTTAGTTAGTTATCACATAGGTTCCCTTTTAACAAAGAAAATATCAATGGCATTCTTTAAAGGGTAGACATTAGTCTATGTGTTAGCTATTTGTAAGCCCTCTGGCTAAGGGCGGTATGTTTTCAGATTATGTTCATGCTTTGACAATTACACGTAGCACTGGAGGTCATATAAGTGAAATACCCTTGATCAAGGATTCATGGCGTTAAACACCAATCATCAATCAGCTATGTTTAAAAATACATGAATCAGATATTTGTTTTATGCCATACAGGTTTTGGGGTCTGCTTTCTGAGTTTTGTCCAATGGGGAAAATGAGATCCCTTCCATTTGTCACAAACTTCTGTCAAGGCTTTGGACAGGACTTTTTCTCCAGTAGAGAAGTATGGAGCTTACAACATTTTTAATAATTCTGAAAACAAAAGAGAGTTAACCTTGTACAGTTAACTTATTTATTTCCTTGTTTTGGATAGGAATACTGAACAGTTCTTATTTCTAATTCTATGTGCTGTGCATCAAGTCTGATCTGTCTGTTTGAGACTTCCTCTGTTGGAAGAATTGAAAAATGACCCTTACTTATGATGATGACAAAACGGACGACCCCCTGTTTAAAGACAATATTGTTTAGATTAGTGATAACTTACCTAGCAATCAATGAAGATATGACAAAGGATATTTTGTGAACAGCCAAAAGGACAAAGTAATGTTCTCCACCATGACCTTAGTATAAAATAAACGCCAGTAAATGTCACATTTTGTCTTTTTGCACTTTAAATTCCTTGTATGCAAATGCATGTTTTTCCTTCATAGCTATTTAAGTTATTGCTCACTTTTCTTTTTGTTAGAAAGGATCACCAACTCCATGGTATAATATGGCATGTCAAAGCATACAAACCAATGGATTAAATAGTTTCAAGAAGGACGACTCTGGCAAATGTGAGAACGGAGTAGTCTCCCTTTATACAGAGAAGGATTCTAAAGATGGTTTCTGTCTTAAACTAGACGGAGATGCACAGGAACCAGGAAACAAAGTCACATTTAGGTGGGGAATAAAAAAAATATATATTTCTTAGAATAAAGTACATGTCTTTATACATATCTGATAATTGCTATAGATAATTTTTGTCTATTTTTTAAATTAAGGATTGTGCCATTGTGCTCTCTGAGCTGATCGGGAAACTGGTTTGATGTGGTGTTTTGCACTGTATTGGTCATTTCGATCATTACACTAACTTTTGTTTCTTATCTTTGTCTCATTTCTTACTGTAGCGCTAGTGTTTCGCTTCACTCCTTGGGTTGTCACAACATTGAATCGATAGGAGAAGCAACGTTAAATATGGCATTAAACTTGAACGATAAAAATATATGTTTTGTTTTTCTTTCAAAGTCTTTTTCAGATAGATGCTAAGCTTCCCGAAGCTGCGTCAACAAGGGTGGTAGTGTCATGGAAACCTATTACTGAATTAACAGAAATGTTTCTGGACTTAAAAGTTCAATGTGGCAATGATTGTAAGGACTATAGACTTTTTACAGTTCAGAAAGGTTCTATGGTAGGGAGTACTCCAGTAAACAGTCAAGTTGATGAGGGTGGACAAAAAGAGGATCCAAATAAGAGGGAGTATAATTATGATAGACCTGGGAGTATTCAAGATCAAAATATAACCATTAAATCAGGTGAAAATAAGTTAAAATTAGAAAATAAGAATATATCTGGAGCAACAAGCAAGACACGAGAAGAAAGAAGTGAACCTTTGTCAAAAACGTTTGGAATAGAAAATCACAGTGGACCAGAAGATGAAAACAAGAGTTTAGACACCAACAGTGAATCGGTGGAGGAGAGCCGGAAACTGGGAAACAACTGTCCTTCTAAATCCAAAACTGAGAATGAATATTTGCCTTTGGAACCATTTGTTACTGAATCCTGCCCAGATAGTGGATGGAAAAAGTGGTAATTATCCATGGATTCATCTCTTGCCTAATCAGCATTCCATGTTAGATATATTGTTTCTTTTTCCTGTCTTTGTCCGAAAAAGGCAAAGGTTAACATAAACTATATTATCAACACCCAGATAATTTAAGACAATGTTATCTTATTCCCATAGTTATGCCACTAGAGCCAGTAGTTCCACTGATTTGTTTCAAGTCACCCAGAATAAGAGAAAAAATGAAGAAGGAGCCGGTGGTTTGGCAAAAGCATTCTGTGTCCTGAGTTAAGGGGCACCAGGAAGCAGATTTGTTGTGATGTCCTGTGTTTTGTCCTGTTAAATGTTGCCAGCGTTGTATCAGGTGGTTTACTTCACCTATTGGGCTGACACGCTGTCATGTGAGTGAAATAACCTTAAGTCGGCGTAAGACCCCAATCAAACACACTGAACAAGAAACTGATGTTGTTGTTGATAATATTTTTCAGCTTTATTATGTTATCATTAGTTAAACATAAAATGGTATTCTTAAGGTATATGTTTAGTTCAATCCAAACTACATTCCTGGTTCAGAGTTTTTCTTATTCTATACTCCACTGAATGTAGCATATATTTGCACTTTTTCGTTTATTATATTTGCTCTGTAAAGAACCTGTTTCTTCAAAGTATTTGTAATACTGCAATGCTACCTGCGCTTAATGATTGTTGTTGAATTTGTTAACAGTACCTTCAAGATACCTAACGTCCAAGGAACCAACACCTTGTTAGGTGTTCATGTAGGTTTGACACGATCAAGCCCTGGTCCCATGTGTGTTTTACTAGGTTCTTTACAGGTAAGCCTTATCTTTTAATACACTAAAAAGTGCTATAAATACAATTAATGGGACAATTTTGTACTCAAATATGATATGTGGGTGAAATGACCAGATCATCCAGTGATTGAGACAGCGACAGCGTGAACAAAGTGTGAACAAAGCCTATCCATGCAGTCACTCATATGTAGTGTTATTATTACAGTTATATAAATGAAGCACCTTTGAACATCTGCCTTAAATTCAATCAACCACCCAACCAACCAATCAACCACTTTATGTATTCAATGTTTAGACTGTTGTACCTCAAGCTTTAAAATAACTTTATGCGAGATTCTCAATGGTATAAAATGATGGCACAAGCTATCCTTTCTGATTTGTCTTATGTCATAGGAACCATTTTCAGTTCCTGGATATGGTTTAAAAGAAGATGTTTCCCTTGTCAGGTTACACGGTGGAGACAGACGGAATTCAACCTCCAAGTGACCTTTCACAAGTTCAGCCAGTCAGAGCGAGAGGAACATGGGGAAAAACTCGGCACAAAAAGTGGTTGGATGTCTTTCAAAGTTGATTTGAAGGCACCAGAATATGTTGAACACTACTCTGTATATGGTGCTGGTGATAAGGAAGACTACAGGATGCTTGGACAGACGTGTAGCCAATGTTTCTGTCTACCATTGTATACACCATTAGATCCGTCGTTACCAACTCCAGCCCAACCTAAACTTCTAAAGCATGTAGAGATTAGAGCAGTCAGCAACACGGGTTACTCGACCAGCCAGTCTGCTAAAATACCGGATGATTTTATTCAAGTATTCCAGAGAGACCATTAGTGGTGCACAAGTAAAACATTTTATACCAAACATCCGAGTGAATTAAATCATATATTATTTTATCCTATATCCTGTATTTTATCATATAAACAACACACTGTATATTTTGGGCCTTATTGTATTTCATAAAAATGTCACATGAGAAATTAGGTTTCAACCAAGTCGAAATAAAAAATAAAAAAGAACACTGTGGCACTTGCAGTACAGAAAGGGGTTGCCATTTGGTTTGTATGAGAGAAGCTATCAATGTAATGGTACCCTACTTTTTTTACACTTATCTCTTTTCCATACATGCAATGAAAACCAATAATTTTATAACCTGATGAATTAAAGAATAAAAAACAAAACAACTTTAAACGATTGAAAATCAGTGGCATTCAATTTTGTTGGCCAATTCTTAGTCAGATCATCTATGAACAAACTTCAAAACTTGTTAGAATGGAGGCAATCAGAATTTGTTGAAAAGCCCTAATTGTGAGTGCTTGTTCGTCTTTATATAGCTGTAATTGGTCCGACGACGACCGCATAATTACGACAATTTGCCGTGCATGTCCGTCTTTATAAAGCTACAATTGGCTCGACGACGACCACATAGTTACGGCAATTTACCGATTTCACTACATTAAATGGTTCTTCTTTATGCATGACCTAGTCGGTTATATACACCGGCGAAGGTTTAAATCAAATGTACTTCAGGTGGATATTTTGATGTTTGTGGAGACAGGTTTATTAGGACACTTCATTAATTATCTTACAAGAACCATTTACTCGTTTGTCGCTTCCTTATTACTCGCAGAGGCCGCGCAGTGGTTCCGTGGTTGAGCGTTGAACTACATATTGTACGGAACCCCCTTCACTGTACCTAACATAGGTTCGACCCCCCTGTGGACCTTAGGTATATAAGGGAAGTTTTCCGGTGGCTGCGGAGATCGCAGGGTGGTTTTTACGAGGTTTCCTACCGGTTTTCCACCATATACCGGCAACGAAAATTATGGAGATTAGAAAGTCGTCATATACTATAGTCGAAATACTCTTGAGTATGACGTTAAACAAACAATCAAACAAACAAACAATCCCTATTACTCGCTGTTTAGGCGTAAACGGGCCTAAATTAGTGAACGTGAACATTTCTCCTACATCTTTAACAAAGTAAGTATCCCCAAATGAATCCCAACTGCAGTTAACTTTTTTAAAGATTGATTGATTAGTGTTTAACGTAACATTTAGCGGTATTTCAGCTACGCTTTTGCGTGAACACTTTACAAAGAATATTTGCTATAAGTTAATGATAATAAAACCATTTTCGGTTACCTCCTGTACCCTTGTGCTCTCTTAGCCAAGGGACATCGGGATACCGATTTGTTGTGGTGTCCTGTTGTTTCTCCTGTAAATGTCTTGTGGCGTCTTCTGTTGTCGGAGTAGCTAAGGGTGGTTTCCCTTACCCATTTGGACGGCACGCCGCCATATAAATGAAGTAACGACGTAAAAAGCAAGTACGGCGTAATATAGTCCAATCAATCAATTAAACATAGACCTGCGCTGATTAGTTATAGTTGTCCAACTGAGTTCATATTCCATATTAATTCGGTAATCGTTGTAGAATAGGTCTACGATTGGTTCTTACGGAGTTGAAGGGTATGCTTACAACATCAACCCATACTACATAATACATGCAAAATAAAGCATCAGGTAATCCCGCAGCAAGATGATCACCGCCAGTTAAAAGTAAAGGGGACC
>JAVFBZ010136145.1:10977-22674 GCA_032466195.1 Katharina tunicata
CAAAAAAACAAACAAAAAAAACAAAAAAAAACAACAAAAAAACAAACAACAACAAAGAACGGAAAAAACAACTGCTACCTTGTCACTGGAATCTTCTAATGTTAATCAGCTCTAACAGAGAAAAAGTGAAGAGCCAATACGTTTACAAATATTTTGAAACAAATCTACACCGACCAGTCTTTTTAGCGACAAATGTACCATTTGTCATTTGCTGTGTGCCGACGTAATACGAATGTCCTACTTGGGTCGTGCCTATACAACGTCAACTCACGTTTTTTGCAGCATATCAGTGAGCTTGCCTCTCTGACAGATCATTTAGAAAGCAGGTCTCAGATCTTTGAGAAATCGGAAAAGTCCCCGCTAAAACAAATTAGACGAACTGTATCGGGTAAAGCGATGAACGTCAAGAAAAAGCATTAAATAAAGGATCTCAAAATCTTATTTTAAGACGAACAAATAAGTTCTAGATTAAATCAGCTGCCAGTTTACTAAAACCTAAAGAAACTTGCTTTGATATGCTCACCCACATACAACGAGACTGCTATTAATCTGAGGACTAACGTTAAGCACAGGCGCAAGGAACTTAGGGTTGTTGGAAATGAAGGAGTAGGGCAGCTCTAAGGAGGGATAAATTCGTTTTCATCGCAACATATCGGGCTTTATTTATTATAGAAAAGTCATCAGAATTATTTAGGAAGTGACGCGAATCATATTTGTTATGATCAGAGATAAAAACAAAGTTGTGTTCTTTTTAATCACATCCCTGTTTCTGGCCATGAATTTTGTTTAGGTCCAAACGCAATCGTTTACATACGAGAACATGAAACTTAACAAGTAGACTTCTTAGGAAGATTTTAAATTGGTGTTTAGGCGCGTGTACAATGTAAATATTCATGTCGTGTGTTTTTGCGCTGTACAGATAGATGGTCATTCCCATTGAATGAACTAGGTTCTGGTCTTAACGAGTTACGTAGGAGATTTACTGTCGATCAAACCTTGCACAATATCACACCTTCACGTGGGTCACCTGCCACATATAGGTGTTCAAGTCGTTCAATTGATTCGAACTGATGAACCACCTTAATGTGTGGAATATTAAGCCTAAGGACAACAAGGGAACTCCAATACTGAATGGGACAGCGGTCCAACTCTCAGCCACGATCGGCCACATTAACACAAAACACACTTTCTGAATACCATCTAAGACAAAACGTATTCTCACACAAACCTTGGAGAAGAGACAACACAGAGTATCGACATCCCAACTAGTTGATCCATATCTATCACTTTAAGCACTTGTGGGTTGGTTTTAACAAGTAGTCACGAGACTAATGATGACAGTAAAGTGGCATTTTAAATACGTCTATCCAAAGCATCGTAGTATAACGAACACATGCTTATAATATTGTAAAGTGTTAAATTTGATTTAAATGATTCTAGAATAAATATTTATAATTTCATTGGAAAAGTGTAAATCTCGAGAACATCTATTATGTCAGTCACAATTTTTCTCTCAAATAAAATATGAATTCATAATAGCTGGAAATTTCTTACAATGTTTTATTATAAATCTGCCAGAAATCTGCTAAACAGTTATACGCGGCATTTCGTTTTAATAATTACCAAGTGCCATATCCATCAAAGGTTTAACCAGTGATTTTAATAGAGAAAATTTTCATTTTAGAGAGCGTATGGTTGTAAAATATTCCAATTGAACTTTCAGAACACATAAATATATAGAGGTAATACCTTAGAGGATATACCACACTATCGTTTTATGCTCAAAACTCGTTTACAACAGACTGATCAGGACTTCCGATTATTAATTAGTCTAGCGAACTGAATCCTGTCAAACTGTAAACAGTAAACAGTGTTATTTATGTAGTATCTTTACAGCTAAATTTATGGCGAAAAATATTAAATATCCCACTGTCAAGATCTTACTGGGATGTTGTATGATGGCCACACTTTCTAAACTTGTGGACATGAGGGTTCAGACCCAAGCATGACATTGTTATAAACATTTCATGTCTTTTGCTTTTCATCCTTTTCGCTTTACAGGTGTATATTTGTGTATTTGTTTAAGTAAAACTGGAGATGCCCGGTAAACCTTGTGACAAAAACGATCAATCGAACTTGTGTATTCACTACAATATCCAAAGATTCATCTTGTCTGATTATAGCTCGGTTTAATATGAACATGACTGGCAGAGAATTTCCAACTGTCGTCATAAACAAGAGTTTAAACTCTTTGGAAATCCATTTTGTTTCTTTTCTCAGTCGTTCTCGTTGATAAACTTCGTGTCTTGAGTGAATATATTATGTTCGTACTGTCACAATGGATTGATTTTATTCGCAAAGTAAGACGATGATGCGTAAAAGAGATTTGCCCAATTCTATGAGTTGAGTATGGTACATTAACTGTTCCGATGATGATCTTCTGAAATTCTTCAATACGGTAATAAAAAGACTGTACATGGAGATTTATTTTCTTCTAAAGACATCATGTGGCCATTTCAGTGTTTATGGAGACACTTTAATCATGGTCTGAACCAATTATCTTACAGGATCTCATCAATTGTTCATCTTGTAAAGATTAGACACGCTGTGCATTACAAGGAGTTATCTGTACCATCGAATCATTGTTACTCTAATAATCTCTTTAAATCAACTTATGGCCAAGTGTCCAGTTTGAGACCCAGTACCAAACTAAGCATAAATTCAATTTTTTACATTTGATTAGCGTTATACTCGAGGGCATTAAATTTATATGGCGATTTGGCGTTGCTGATGTATTGTGAACAGCCGGGAAGATCTCCCCATCCACAGGGGAAAATTTACATATGTCCTGACTTAGATCCAATTATAGTCAGTTTTGAGCTATCTGAACTTTAATTAACGATATCTGTACGTTTAGGGGCTTAGATATATCTCTCGTTCAAAAAGACAATGTGCAGAATAATGACTTTTCCCGCATATATTATATCTAGGGATATTTAAAGCTGGAGTTTTAACACTCAAACATGGACGACATCCAATCTCCATCAACAGTTATCGTTCGCTGTGTGGTATATTTGCTGGTTTATCGTGGTTTATGTAAGTAGCCTATATATTGTACAGCAATTTGCAGGACAAAATTACCACAATTATTGCTTTTCAGTCCATTGCAGAGCTGCATTGGTAACATAGCGGGAAGGCACTATGCATCGGGATTGGACAACATTTCTCCACCATTTTAATAAAGAGACAATTTCGTCCTGTTAGGTTGTTGAGGAGAAGGATCATTCAGTTTTTGTATAGAATAAAAAAACAATACTGACTGCAGACAATATACCACAAGACGAAAATGGGACAACACAGCAAATCGACTTACTGATGCTCCTTAACTCAGAGAGAAAACTACTGGAGATGGCCGGTAAATTTTGTCTCTAGAAAGGACAATCAGTGGAATCATAAAAGCACCAGTATTCACTACACTGTCTAAGCTTCATCATGTCTCATTATAGACGAGTTTAATGTGTACATGATTCGTGGAGATTTTACAACTGTCGTCATAAATAAGGGTTTAGTCTCTTTGGAAATCGATTTTGCTTTTTTTTTTCATTCTTGTTTCTTTTTTCTCGTGGACATTTCAGTGCTCTTGGAGACAGTTTAATATATGGTTTGTCCTATTATCTTACAAGAGCCCATCAATTGCTATCTTGTAAAGATTAGATATGCTGTGTAATGAATGGAAAGAGTTCCCAGTTCTATTAAGTCGCTTCATTCATTGTACCTCTTTAAATCAACTCTTGGTCAAGAGTCCATGTTGAGACCCTGTACCAGCTAAGCACCAATTCAATTTATTTATTTATTTGATTATTGTCTTACTCAAGGGTAATGTACTTATATGACCCTGTGGCGTTGCTGGTGTATGGTGGGAAACCTCGTGAAATCATCCTGCGATCTTCGCAGTCGTCGGAAAACTTCAGTTATATACATTAGGTTGTCAAGGTCAACCTGTACCGGCCACGAACGGTTCCATTCACTCTAAATTACACATTTTCTTTGTACCATCCAACAAAAGACATATTCTCAGTAAATCATAAAACCCCTGGATACGAGAAGATACAGCATTCACTGTTCAATTAATTTACTTCAATGATTATTAAGAATATCTTTGACGACACGTAGATCTATGTCCAGCATTACACTTTAAACTCGAACTGGATGAAACTTACATTTGGGGTAATGTCCTTGTCGATGTCCACATACCTCATTGTTCGTTTATCTGAAAGAGAAGTCACTAGACTACATCCTCAACAAGGATGACCTATACGTTCAACGCCAAAACTTAATAAACATATAATTACGTTTCTTTAATAATGTATCAAGTACAAATCTGAAAATGTATTTTCCTTTTTTTTCTTCTCCATTTTCCATTTTAAAACCTCATCCTTCAATCAGAGTTCCACATCTTAGAAAAGGTAAGAATGGGTCAATCAAACAATCAATATGGTGTGAATTTAATCTCACGTCTCAAAATATAACAAAAGAATTGTCGAGGCAAACGAGGTTTTATCAAACTAGCACTGTGCAGATTTCGCCCATGCGATTTGTGCAGATTGGCGTGAAGTTTGCAATGTGGTTTTAATATCTTATGTGGTTGTTGTTAAAGTCCCCGTGGTAATGTAGCTTCGCATCACAATCCCTTGGCCTTTCTCAGTTATTGGCTCATGTGATTAAATAGTAGACCGACATCAAATTAAATTTCTATTATCGTTAGTCAGATCCCCTGTTTTTATACGAGGACATGTTCTCTGTAAAATGTGAAGCATTCAGAGGCTAAACTTCAATAAAACTGAATAAAATTATATAATGGAATTAGGGGATTGTTCATAAAAAGATTACTCTAGGACATTAACGAAAAAGTCGATAGCTCATAAAAGTGAAAGATGATTTGAGCGAATGTTGGATTAAATCAGATTCCTGCCATCAAGAATCTAAAGAAACTTAACTTGATATCATCTTAAGCAGATATTTACAAGGCGGGGAAATAAACCACCGTGTCACCTTTATAGCAATTAATGTATATTAGAAGTCATAATTGACTTCAAACTAAAATTATGACCTGTATATATATTTCAATTTGTGCTTGATAACTGTGTAAGTAACTACACCGAAACGTCGCAATCTTAATAAGCCAAAAGTTGTTATCCATGTATGTCTTATCTTATTTACTTATAAAGTGAATACGAGATAAAAGCAATGTAATTCATTTCTTTATGTTCTCGATGGTTTAAAATGTCAAGATTGTATTTCAAATTCAGTCCTCCATATTACTTCGCCGTGAGGCTCTCGGAAATATCAATAAACGTTAAATAAATAAAATAAATGTTTTTACTTTTTGCGCTCCAAGTGTCCCGCTGCAAATATTCATTTCTCAATGGGTGACTTCACCCCAAATAAGTTAAGGAGGCAGTTTGCATCTGGGGAAATAACATTGAAATAACTTTAAATTCGATTGTTAGGTTAAATCCAGTCCGTTTCAAAATGCTATATGCCTTAAATAAGTCGCAGTTTTGTTGTGATGAGTAGGTAGCATTATCCAACTGTATAAAGATAAGTTCGTGGTTATTTATCGATTGGGAAAGTATTTTATCCTATATTGAGAAACTTTGTTATTATGTGTTCGCACAGTTTAATGATATTTACTGTGCACAATCCATTGACATAAATGAAAAACTTTAACCATTTAAAACAAAATAAATATTTAGATCATTCAGTGTATTAAATGCAGATTTTGTGCAAAGTGTGTTTATTTGGAAGAAACACTGTTACTGCACTCGTTCATGGTGGAATCCGGGTATAGACAACCCCAGGATATCTTCACTAGGATATTAACACCAAGAACAGCAGGTCCAATACACCATCGCATGCAATGGGTGCTTGTTATAAGTGTGTTCAGTATCAAAGAATGTAAACCCTTCCCTTACAGTGACGTCGAAGCTATAAAGCTATCTCATATGTTTAAATTGAAGATCTGGTATAATTGCTTTTGACAAGGAAGGAAGGGAACAAGAAAATGATTAACGGATAAAGTTCGAATAACAGGAAACTATTTTTGACAAGCTTTACATAATCATGAAGATAGTTTTTTAAACTAATGTCAACATGATTCAGTGTCTGTTACGTGACTCAACAACTATAATTCTGGACTTTGGAGCAATTTGTCATTTAACTCTCTGGACAACGAAATATTGCGGAACCGAGTTTAAGAGCACTGTGTAAATATTTATTACTTTCCTTTTGCTTTAACATCCATTGAAAATAGGATTCATTATAAAGTTAAATTACCGACGAAACAACCATTCATGTAGAACACATCCTTTCTTGATAGTGGTATTTTAATTTACACGTCATCCAAATTAACATTTAGTGTCAATTTTCATGATACGAACAAAAAGGTCCAGTTGAATAAGTGAGTAATAGAGGAACAGAATCTTTCCAAAAGAGGTAAAACTTGAAGTTACTCCACATTTGTGGATTGTGTTTTTGTGTTTCTCTTCTGTTGGGATGCACCGCCGACATATAAACACCAATCAATTATTCAATCGAAATGGTTATAGCCAGGGATTTTAGTCTGCAGAGAGGCTTTCAACTTTTACAATACCACGGTAAGGATCGCACGAATCCTTGCCCGATATTGTTTAAGATCAGAACAAGTCGGAAGAGAACAAAGTATAATTGTTAAAACAGTTGTAGATAGATTTACAATAGCCAAAGCTCCATCTTCTTTCTGGCAAGGTTTGCATAAGCCATAATCCATACAAACAGGAAATATATACGTTATTAAACTAGACAGCAAATGTTGTCATTCGTTGTCACATATTCCAGTTTCGGAAGATAATCAGAGGCACACCTCATGCTCAAAGTCTTGTTAAAATGATTGAACTAATCTTCGAGCTATCCTCAAAAAGGCTTTTTTACATTCATTTTTGACTAAATGTTTGTAACTGTTTATCACTTGACTTAAAACGGTGTAAGTATCTACATCAAAACGTTGTCCCTCAATAAACCAGAAGTTGATATCCATAAGAAATGACTTGCATTAAATTCTAATTCAAATGATATATTTCAGAAATGTCTGCGTTTATGCTTCAATCTACATGTAGGTTTGCTCTATCTGATTTGGGTTTTGCTGATATCGAAGCGATTATAAGGCACATTCCTGAAAACATTGCGCAATACTGCTACGTATTCCCCAGCACATTGCCAAATTTGGCGCATCCAAAAGAAGACTAGTCAAAAAGAAACCTACCTTAAACCACCAAACAATCCTCGAATTGAGTCATTCAATTGTTTGATATGGTCTTACAGTGTCAGGAAGCTATCCATTATCAATTAATCGACAGCGCTAGGACCGTGGCAAACATAAATACCTCAGAAACACGGGCATCTTAAAATAAGGTACTGTTTGTCTTTTTATTGTACAGTTGGATTATTGTTGGGCCTTCTTATAGAAACAAAAGATTTATCCATTTCGTGATATGCCGTCTGTGTGAAAAACATACGAATAATACAAGGTTGGTTGTTAGAAATCGGGATCCTGTCACATGATGAACACCATTGATTATCGACAGAAGTTTGTGGAGAACATGGGGATTAAAATGAACCGTTGTATTTAAACAAAGCTTATTGCATTGGATGTCTTTCGATATTTTACACATAGAATGGACACCAACAGTTACAGATTTAGAATGTAAAGATAAAGTAGCACATAAACTTTCCTGTTGGTACGTGTTCACGAGCGGGTGTATGCAACGTGTTCCATACGTGTGACATCTGGACAGAAAGGCCAAACAATGACGTCACAGTCATGCAATTGTTAAAATCAAATTAATAAATGTAAAGACAAAGATTCAGAAACTAAGAAAACTGACAATGAGACCGTTGGGGGAGAGCAGCGACATCAAGAACAAGAACTTAAAAGCTTGAGCCCTCTGGGGCTAAGGGCATTATGTTTCCATATTATAATCATTCAATTATACTTAGCACTGGAGGAACATTATCTTTCCAACAGCAAAAAACACTAAACTGACTACACATTTTATGGTTGTGTGCTGTCATATAAGTGAAATACCTTTTAGCATAGCATTAAAAAACAATCAATCAATCAAAGCTGGATGATCTCATTTTTATTGTTTCTGATAAAAAAAACTGAAGGCTATTGAATTCAATCTTTCTGTTTCAATTGACAAAGCTATTTTTCAAGAGACATCTGTAATAACGTATTAGGAAAAAATAAAATCCGCTTATGAGTTTTTTTGTTAACATGAGTAAAAACCGATATTCCCATCGATAGTTAAGTGACAATTTCCAAGTCTTAAAGTTTAATTTCAGCAGCGTGAAGTGTACTCGGACATCAATTCAATAGCAATTCAATCTGATTACTTTCAGCGAGTAAAACTCAAATTTCGCCAACAAATTAGACGCTGTTATGGTAACATCTGAAAACTGATTGAAAATTCATTTTGAAATGAGAAACATGGTCAACTTTAAATGACAAACCACGTGTTAATCCCACACACCAATAACACGAATGGGATTTCGGTTTAATTTTGAAGCTTTTGTTTACTGTTACCTGCAGGACAGCTGGTATTTGATATTAAACGTGGTTACTCATTGGTATTTTACTGGCCTCAAACCTTTTGACGATATGGAAGGGACTTCAGCAGCCCCACACACAACCATGCTATAAAGTAGAACCACTTTTCCATATGACTTGTATGCCATATGATTATTGAAGCACCTGTTGCGTTGCGTTTGTCGTTAGGTAAAATCTAAAGAAACAACCTCTAAAGTACCTGTACAAGTTTTTGTTGTTCAATAATAACCCCACATGTTTACAAAAAAAGTAATTTTTGAATGTAAATGCAATGCATACGAAGGGCATTGTCGAAATATAATATTACGTATTTTAAAATGCCATCGTTTGGCCATCATGTATCCGTACAGAATCAGCATTACAAGTCATAATAAATAAGCCTAATGAAGTAATGAAGTTAAAGGTTTGCAATAAACAGTAACCCTTATCCCTCACAATCCCCATGTGTTTGGTTCTCAAGCTAGATGACTGGAAGAGTGACTGTAATTGTCTCCATAAACCTTAATATATCCGCGTGAAGTCTGCCTATAATGTGATTTTCCGTTATTGAACGGTAAGAAGATGAGCCTCATTGGAACAGAAACACAACTAAAATCGCCTCAGATGATTAATTAAATGTCTTTCTAACACCCTAATCACACTTACGATTTAAAACAGTTCATTTGGGACACCAGAAACACAATACATTAATACAGGATAGTGCCGTTACCAATAAAATGAGGATAGACAATACTGAGAACAGAGTTCCAATGGCTGTAAACATATCTTTATGATGACAGCTCTGCGATTACATTTTAAAATTGGGGGCGGTTGGGCGAGAGATTACAGTGCCCTAATACTCTATGAGCGATGTCCTGTCGTCCTGTAAGGTTATGTCGTATGTAGCCAGCGTCGTTCAGAGCGGTTTCCTCCACTGATTGGCACGCTGTTATATGAGCGAAATAACCGTAAGCACGGCGTAAAACCCCAATCAAATAAACAAACATATTAATATTATCTTTGTGTTTATAAATGTATATTATTGTATTTGGAAGATGCTTTAAATCTGATTATCCTATGAAATTGGAATGCCAAATATCGACTAGAATGAAATTTTAACAATCGCCACATTTATGTATGAATAAATCGAAATGTCATGTTATAGAGATTAAAGCCCTCAATGGGACATTTGCAGCTCGAGAAGTAAAATACTCAACATCTAATTATCTACAACTGACCATGAAGTCATGTGGACAGGATTTTCAATGAAATCTTGAGATTTGAGAAAGAAAAAAAATCAACACAAATGGACAACTAGATATTAAATTGACAAAGGACAACAGCATTTTTGTTAAGAATTTTGTTCATGAAAACCAGCGAGAACCTGGGGAAGTTTACCGTTACTTCATATTCACTGTATCGTATTTACCATTTTCTGTTAATTCTAGTTTAGTTTAAAATAAAAGTAAGTTAAACATGGTTGTATGATATAACGATAACTTTATAGCTAATGTTGTTATATTAAGACTTTGTTTTCTTTATAACATTTGATAACATTTGACCTTAGAGAAGCTGAATAACAGAAAAAGGTTAATCAGTGTGACAAACATCACATATAAAACATATATAAACACAAACATTGCTGTGATACACAATAAAATCAATAAAATAAGGATGGAGTGTGACCCCCCTAAATGGACATAAATTCACACGTTCCGTTACCGTACAGTTTTCGTTAAGAATACCCTTGTACAGGTGGTCATTTCTTTGAAAACCCTAATAATTACTGTTAATTGTAGCTGACAAAAATATGTCTTACCACGACAATACATATTTAATTCGTTTTTAGGATTGGACATTTCGTTAATTTTGTTTGGTGGTAAAAACTGAACAAATGAGCAGGACATGTTTATTTAGTGCAGCACATTTATTCATAATGAATGAAATCCAAATGATTTTACTGATATTTAATATTTCATGTGACGAATTTAAATGGTGTGTGTACTGCAAGTCAATCATAAATATAAATGATCAAAAATTATTGGTTCTATTATTAATTCCGTGGTATCAGAAATGAAATAAAAGCGTTATATACCTCGAACTTTTCCTGCAGGAATTCCAGATGTCGAAGACTATCCTAGATAATTTTATTTTGCGTCCCGCTATAAAGAATAAAATGTAAAGCCGGTTTTCCGTGTCACTAAATTCAAGAAAGCCACCATTTCTTTTTTTCCGCAAACATATCTCTTCTCCATAAATATGCAAAGGTTCGTCAACCATGCTGTCATTACTATTCGCACTGTTCATGTCTGTCTCGGATGATTGTAAATCAGCTTTCTTGAGATTATGACTTGGCAGGGATTTCATTTAATCAATCATTTCCCCCAGAAGCTTTTTAAATCGGCTATCAATTTTTCATTAATCTTATTTTATATAATTTTCTTGACGTTAGATCCGGATCTTGGGTCTTTTTTATGCGCTTTAATACTTCTGCGGCTGTCTCCATATTAGAGACGAAGTACGTGGATCATCACATATACTTTTTTACAAGGACAATACTTTAAATTATTTAAAACGCGAATTACAGCTTTCTTGTGGTCCAGTCAAGTTTGTTCAGGAATAGGGAGGATTGATACGTATAAATATTTTAGTTACACTTGCCTCCAGAGTAAACATTGTTTGTTTGATTGGGGTTTTACGCCTTACTCAAGGGTATTTCACTTATATGACGGCGTGCCAGCCCAATCGGTGAAGGAAACCACCGTAAACGACCCTGGAAACATGCCAGACAGGGCAAAACATTTACATAACATTAACAAAACATGACACCACAACAAATCGGCACCCTGTGCTCCTTAGCGTAGAGAGCCCTTGTAAAATTGTATCTAATTTACGGAGCAAAGGGGAGGATTCATTTTGCGCCTCCTGTTTTTAATCGTAAGCGTACGACAATTTATTACACATTTTTCTCCAAGACTTTCCTCTTACCTTTAGACAATTCGCTTATGATCTAATATCTTATAGAGGACAAAATTGACACCCTTTTGTCCTTTTTTTAGTAACGTTTTATT
>JAVFBZ010136167.1:0-22669 GCA_032466195.1 Katharina tunicata
AGGAAAGAGGTTAAATGACTTGAAAATCTCCAGAAATGTTTTAGATGAAGCATGAGTTTCAGTATTAAAAAGATTAACATTAAAGTCCCCAAAAATTGTGCAATATTTATTTTCTAATTGGGTTGACTCGAGTATTTTAAGTAGATTTTCATTAAAATAGTCAATACTTTTTCCTGGCGGGCGGTATATTAAACCTATGATGTGTTTTCGGTCATTCGTTTTAATTTCAACAAAAAGTGTTTCATACTCTCCATTTTTGTCTAAGATAGTGAGATCATCCCTAACATGACATTCCCCGATGTCAGTGTGTATATAAAGAGCAAGTCCGCCTCCCCTCTTCCGAGTTCTCGATGAAAAGAATGAGGTGTAGTAAGGAAGGCTATAGAGCTGTTCAGTGGACGGGGTGAGCCAGCTTTCCGAAATGCCAATGACAGAGAATTTATAATCTAGGGTGGTAACATATGGGAAAATTTCTGAATAGTGTTTGCTCAATTGTGTTCTAGACCCGAATCTGGATCACACATACAGTTGCACCGTCTCTTCTGATTCCTCTGTAAGGGAATTGTTGGCAGCAATCAACAAATATGACTTGATTGATTCGCTCAGATTTTTACATCCATATAAAGCAGAGTATAGTTTGACTTTTCCAGGGGAAAAAACATCTACACGTTTAGATAGGTTCTACATAAATAAATCATTTAAAGGTCATCTGGCTGCTTGTAACCATGAACCATTGGCTTCTTCGGATAACGCTATGGTTATGACTTCCCTCGATTCCGGAGATTGGGTCAAGCGAGAGTCAGGTTATTGGCATGACAATGTCTCCTTGGTGAATGGCGAGCAGTTATGTGTTGTCGTCAGAGAGTTTTTGTATGAATGGCATGGTCCAAGAAACCACACTTTGTCAGTTAAGAAGTTTTGGGATAACGGCAAGGAGGTTATCAAGAATGAGAACTTTGTGGCGGCATCGTTGCTATCATATTGCCAAAAGGACTCCACTCGATCACTTGGTTGCATTCAAAAGGTATTTCGTTAAGGATATATCCTTTTTGCTGCTCTGTGAGCATGTACAATCGAAGCTAAGAGGAAAACTGAGTTCATTTTGACCTGGTGTCGTAATGAGATTTTTACTACTGTCCAGTGTGACCGGGTGCGTGTCCGGCTGTGTTAATAGTTTTAATCTAATTGTTTGTCGTATATATGTCTAATTGTACTATCTGTCTAACGGTGTTGACGTTTTAGTCATGTTAACAGTAAGCAGGACTTGTTGAAGTGGGAGTAGGTGTGTTATAAGCACCACTGTATTCTCTCACATCCTAGGTTGCTGTGCAGTACATACAAAACAAAAATACATACTATAATGGGCTCGTACATGTACCATTCTCGAGAAGAATACCAGCACTAATGTAATAAGCCATGTTTTTGTTGTCGCAGTTTTCCTAACTGTCGTGGCGTACTTTGTAGCTGTTCAAAACAACAGTGGCATCCGCAATGCTGAAAAACCAGATGATATAAGTCGATCAGAATGACGATATCAACAATATTACACAATCCGCTATGATGTGTATTTAAGCTTACGGCAATGACAGCACGTACGACACCCCTAGACACCAACGCAGAGAAACACAGGACTCCACAAAACATCGACTTCTTGACGCCTTAATCTGATCACGCGAGATCTCCTATGTCCCGCATGATAGATCTCAGAGGCCTCGTCGGGACGTTTTCCGCCTTATGTTGGGGTTTAAGTTTTTAACTTAAAATGTTTGTAAGATAATATTGACTGCGAAATATACCCCAAACTGTGTGTCTTATTCGAAATTTATGTTCATAAATAAATATCAAACCAATGTACGAGGATATCCCGCATGGCACCATCTCACTAATCTCGTACCTTTTGACAATTATTATTACGAAAATAAAATTTACGAGTTTGGTACAGAGTACCAGACTACTTTGAAATGTCCCGACGAGGCCGCATAAATCAATCTTATAGGGTATGTTGCGTGATCAGATTCCCTGACGCCCCTAGCTCAGAGGGTAACTAGGCAAAAGGAAGCTCCCACCAATCACCTATGGATTGTGTGTTGTACATCAAGTGTTAATATATAATAGTATGATGATAGATAGCTAATGGTTCAACGCAGCAATTATGAAGTAGAAACTCATATCTTCAGATGTGAATAACACTTTTGTCATGCTAACCTTTGATTAAGAAAAAAGAACTACGCCATTTTTCGGTCGACCAACTGTTTATTGGATTAAAAACACAACTCGTATTTTATTTTTTTTATTCAAACTAGTTGTACCGGCAATACATTGGTTTATATTGATTGATTGATTGATTGATTGATTGGTGTTTAACACCGTGCTCAATAGTATTTCACATATATAACGGTGGTGTATTTCAACAGTAGGCAGCGACTAACACAACCAAACAATTTGAATTCACTTTATGTGTTGAGTCTGTTGACAGCAAGAATGTAAGCTTGTACTATGCCAGAGGACGAAATACATTGAACAAAGATGCATGAATAAAACGCCAATATGCATTTTTACATCTCTACAAAAAGAACAGGTTTATGCAAATTTTATCGCGTTTATTCCAAATTGGTTGTCTGTTTTTTTGTTGTTTTGTGTCTGGGCCATATTTCTGTAACAAATGAATGCATCACTATGAAACTCATACACACATTTATTCTCTATACATGTATATACATAAGTAACATATGTTGTTGTTGTCATCTATATGAACATTTCCACTGATGGTGTGTATCAAGGTGACAATGGCATGAACTTGCCATGCCGTTCAAACGTTAGATAGTTCCTGGTCGGTACTTTCAAAATGAGTACAAGACCAGTTTTTGTTCATTTATTATTTTCATTTAATCCTTTTTATGTTATGTAGTAACGGCATATTGTCAATCAATCTCTGCTTGCTTTTCTCCTGCTTATAATCAATAACGAGAGTCTAGAGTGTAAAATACAATCAACTTGCGGTTGTCGTGAAATAGCTTATGAAACACAAATCAATCATACATATTTTTCATTCCCTGAAAATTTTCTGGAAGTTTTTATTATAAGACATCAATAAATGTAATTCCATTTCACGAAACTATAAATGAGATTCGCTTGTACGATTAACTTTGGACTTGGATAAATAGCAATTCGTTTATTTTCTCTTTAGTTTTCCAACTTTTTCATCCTTTTAGTTTGATCAATTGGACAAGTGATAAATGTCACTCATATATGACAGGGGATAAATGAAGTCATCGTTAACACAGCAGCCTGTTACTGCAAGAAACAACAAATTCATTTACTTTATTAAACATTTTTTCCGGACATTTTCTTGTTTTGTTTTTTATTCTTCCTATAAAGCGAAGTGCAGAAAACACGAATGTACAAGCGGTAAAATTACTATTTGAAGCAGGACTTCGTAATATTGGTAAATTTGAGAACACATAAGGCACTGTTTAAGATCAAGTCTTACACTGAAATGGCCAGGTTTAAATCCACATATTTGAATACCGAAGCCCTATTGTATGCAATCAAGGGTAAATAATGAACTCATCCGGATCCTAAATTGACAAATCATTTCTTGTTGCTTTGATAAATGCTTTACTAACTATAAGCAAACAATTACAGTCAATAATGGTAGCAAAAGTTGATTGTTTTCAGTTTGCAGTAAAATAGCCTTTGAATAAACATTAATGAGAATATTTTTATTCACAAAAATTCTAGGGGTGTTGTATGAAAATAAATCTATAAACGAAACTCAACTACAATAAGGTATAAAATGCGATCCGCTAAAATGATTACATTTCGATTGGGCAATTCGGATGAAAAATGACAATTATTTTACAATCTCATAGGTTTACTGTTTGTATCCTCTTAGTTTGCGAAGTATTGGCCTGGTGGTAAATAGCAATATTATTTCACATGGGATAAGACTGGAACCTTTAACGAATAAGCGCCTAATTCAAATACAAAGGCACTTCAATTTCGCCGAAGAGAAGACAATTTTTATCCGTATTCACCAAAGCTGATCCTCGGTAAATAGCTGCAAAATAATTATCGTTGTGATTTGTTTTCTAAGGAGCAACAGAGCTCAACCTCAGCTGTAAATAACATAACATGAATGTAATTTTTGGCAGGGTCTCTGCAACAACGGTTATTTGGAGGCAATCGGCCTGGCTCTGGTTGAAATATATTTATCTGGAGAAAATCAATGATAAATGTTGTAAATACCCTGGACTATATTGAATGGGTTTTGCTGGAATTAAATAGATTTTAATATTTTATGTTAGCTCAGTTCAATCGTTTTATTTAAATGTGTAGGATCAGCAAATATAAAATTAAGCACATTTTTTTTATTATTATTTATTTTAACCTTCAATGTTCACCATTGTAAAAAACATCCTTTAAACATGTTATATTGTGTGAGAGCGGTAACATTGGCCCCTTTTGTCAACGGTTTATTTTAAATTTCAGTTCAACGTTCTTGGGGGTAACCAAATTAGATTCGATAGATTAGCTTAGGTTTCCATCAATCAACTTAGCAAAACGACATCCAATATATCTATAGGCTCAGGCAATATGAAGTCGAATACCATTGGGTATTAATTAAGATATCGTTGCCTCGTCACGTCAAAATGACTGTCAGACAATATCCCATGTTTCTACATTTATAAGCACTGTCTCCAAGGAATACCTGTGTAACTTGAATGCAGAACTTAGCCCAAAACAAGGCTGAATGTGACAATACTATGTTGCATGTTATATCAAAGAGACATTTTAAATATATTGTTTAGGGAATATTCGATCTTTACTGCTATATAAAGTGCTATGTTCAGTTGGTGCAGTTAGATGAGTGTTAGACTGCCAAGTCATATTCAATGTGCCCGGTATAAATTCCAATCACCTTAAATATACGAAGGATTTTTTCCGGTGATTGTGGAGATCGCTGGGGGGTCTTTATGAAGTTTACACACCGTTTCCCACACTATACTGGCAACACAAAGTCCTCATCAATGTAAAATACCCTTGAGTACGACGTAAAATACCAATCAAAGAAGTAAATGAACAAACTTTTAACCTATCCCCTTGCAAAAAATCTTATTGAAATAGGTTTCAACAATTTGAACCATGAACAACATTTTTGAACTCGAGTAACTATTTTGGCGTTAAATTCACTGCATTTTTTCTCTGATAACATTGGTTGATCGGCAGTTGGTGTAATCTATAAGACGGGGTATTGACGTTTTGTCATCAACATAATAAGCAGCATGTTTTATTACGTTCTTTGTTTTTTAAATACATGTTTTTTTTCTGCTACAATTGTGTAAAAATAACTACTTTTCGGCATAAAAAAATGTTTTGTTACCATGAGCATATTTGAAACGAAAAAAGCTATAACACAAATGACAGGAGAAACAACAAAACTGTACTTTATAATAACAACACAAAAAACATGCATTCCTGGTCATATTTCTAGATATTGCCGATTGTAGACAGTGAAAATATTCTCCCATTCCAGGTGACGCATAGCACAAACTTAGCCTTGCCACAGGGACACACTAATCAAAGAATAAGAGAAACTCCAAACAAGATGCATCGTTGGTATATATAATATATACCGGCTTAATTTGACCATCATCAGTTAAACATATATCTGCTTTATTACGTCATCATCAGTAATATATACCGCATATGTTTAACTAATGATGACATAGTTAAGGCGATATATATTATCTATTTCAACATGGCTTCCTTGTTCGGAGTTTCTCTGATTCTGGATTTCTCTGATTATGGGCTTCTCTAAACTGACCTGTTGAACTACTGGCTTTTGAAGACAGTTAAACGTACAATATTTCAAAGCAAACGAGAAGTGTAGTGTTTAATCAGATTTAAGCTATCTAATTTTGCTGATGGAAAACCCAGTATATGCTGGAAGTCGGACATTAAATCCCATCATACTAAATGGTCTGTCTAAGACGAGTGTCAGTTGTGTCACACATCACAATTACAACTGCGTAAATATAGTAACTGGTGCAAAACACAGAACTCTGAAAAACAAACTGGATTCGATAATGATGTAACATTAGACAACCAATAATTTGATCTACGCAAACTTTTAATTTCGAAGACTCAGAAGTGCTTTACTGGCATCGACGAATATTTCGAGTGGACACTGGTGACCCTTAAAATCATATTTAAATTTAAAATTTGTATTATTACGTTTATCCGTCAGAGGAAACTAAGTTTAAATTACTTTAGTGCACAAAAATACGAATACCTCCTGAGTTGTGTCTACGATATATACGAATGTTAAATATACCACGAATGAAGTCGTCTGTGTAATAATCCTGTCTGTGTAGACTTAAGGATGTAGTAAATGGCCCTATGAAACAAGCCTGACCTTTTCTCAAGGGCTTGGCACCGGTGTACATCTATTATCGACCTTTCTACGGATGGATATTTAACGTTGGCTTGTTCATTTAGGAGATTGATGTCTATCATGGCTGATGTAATTTCAGGTAAAGCAGAACACATAGATGTTAGGAATTGGTGTCAAACGGTCTTGTAAGCTGTCACTGCAGTTAATGTTATATCTCGTCGATTGTACTGCGTTCGAAGATATTTGATGTAAATTTGCATTGGTAAAAATACACGTTTGTTTCCTAAATACCTACTGGACGAGCTAAACCAGACAAATATGTTAGAGGAAGGTACATGTGTAACAAAGCAAAATTAAAAAAAAAACAGCTAAAATTTATTGAATTGCCGTCTATAACGCGTACTAGTTGTCCATTCTATTTTTTTAAATAATAAATTAATTGGCGCCTCAAAGGAAAAACACTTCCCAAAAATGTATAAAATATCATATTCCCTCTGATTTGAAAACTTTCAGATTAGAAAACATTCGCTTTGACAGCGTCAACAATTTCCTGATAAGAAATAACTTGAAGATAGGATCGACATTAACTGATAGAGAAAGTGGTCTGCTGGCGGCGTTGACAACGTCACACTTCAATTTCCTCTACTTCAAGGATACAGCTCTGCCCTAGAACCGTTTATCAATCCCGGAAATTAACATCTCGAGAGTAGTTTACATTAATACTGTAAGTGAATAAACAGCTTTGTAGATATCGATACGAGAGAGCTTTAAAGTACCATATAATTCTTTAAATTGTAACTGTCAATATGCTTTCCAGTACATATTGGTTAGCCACTTGATCATCACAATTGTTATAATAATACCTTACACACTTGGTATCCACTCGCACGACGCCACTGAAAAGGAACATAGGAGTTTGATTTCGGTGTAGAAAAATTCTTGCAATCATGGAATCAAGCTTCAAGTTCAGGTATTAATAAGACTACTAGTAACAATTAAATCAAGCGTACTTTTTACCAATGGATACAGACTAACTTTTTTGTCTTCATCTGCCTTCGCTTAAGACAAGTGTTCCTTGCTTGAAGCATTTGATAAGTATCGCCACAATACAATTATATAATTACTTAATCGTATTGGATACTTTTTATGGCCATTTCAATAATGTAGGTCTACACTTGACACACCCTTCATTTCAAAAGACAGCCTGTTTTCCAAAATAGGCTCACTGATGAATTAGTTTCTTAATTCGAGTGGCTTTTAGAATTTAATGAAATATAAGACTAAATGAGAATGTGTATACTTGATTATACTTGAATTAGATAGAAACGCTTTGTCCAATGAATTAAGAATGTGTGATCCTTTAGTGAATGTAGTTCTTTGTAATGGGAAACAGCCTTTATTAGTCAAATTTCGGATTTCAGGCGGAAAAATAACGATTGTATCTCCAAATGACTACAAATTCAAATTATTTTTTTTGTGAGACCGAACTAAAAACCTAAAATTCCTAAATTTGGTTGCTTCAAGAACAAGATAAATTGCATAAATTAGTGTCCAGTATTGACATTTTACATAAACTGTTGTCGTGGTGTAATACTGTACAAATCTTTCTTGCTTGAAGCAGCTGGTAGCAAATGTTTTGGGTAAATAAAGAAGTACTCATCGGAATGTGTAGAAACCCAGATTAAATATACGGACAGGTATACGAAAAGAGAGCGAAAGACATGAATGTCAACATAAACAACAATGACTTCCCTTCCTCTTGCTCTGTCTAGTTTATTTTCCGTGGATACGACACAAAGTTAAATTCCACATAAATATGCCAACTGACTATTGCTTCAGTTTGGGTAAATTGGTGCTTTTAAATTGGAATTAATTTATTGACGTTCTTCTCTTTCCAAACGGTATGGTACTCCAGTAGGAAATGACTACACACACCGAAATCTGTCTCAATTTACTTTGTTCAGTAAAGAGAACAATACGAGCAACCAATTATTCGTTTTACTCTGGGTATTTTTAGACTTAATATACCAAATATTAGTCTCTATAAATTCGCTATATTTTTAAAATAGGAGGAAATATTCTTATACCAACTTGTTTTGTTTTCATCCAATATTTTAAAGTTGGTCTGTTCATTAGCTCTATTTTGTTTGATGATATATAGTCTTGGCAAAAACCGATTCAGTTAAAGCCAAATCACTTATATTGACTGTTGACTATGCAGTATTCTGTTATGTTTAATATTGAAGTTAGCATACCTGTCATTTGCCAATTACCCATCTGTTATGGCATATCACCAAAGAAAGCTAGATCAAGACCAATAACAAAAAATCTAATGAGATTTGTCTGAAACGAACTGGTGAAAAATAAAACATTTTTAGTTTTTCATTTCGTTGAATGCAGTTATATTGAGATAAACACAGCGTACATGTTGATGACCGATTGAATTAACTCCAGTTGTTTATAATTATCCTCATATCGATCTCTCCGATAGTTACACTTAAATGTCGCCGACATTGCATAGAAATACAGGAAGGGACGGATTTTTAGTACTAGGAAGGGACATGCCTGGAAGAGGGTTTCTATTGCGATACCGGTGACTTAGGGGACAATCGTACCCACGATTACAGTAAACTAATAAACCTGCAATAAAGTAGACAATTACATCTGTCACTCTTTGACAAATCTTCCTATCAAAAGCCCTTTTTAGCAGCTCGTCAATTGAACTCTCCAAATAAGTTTTGTTTTAACACAGTTTATACTGTAGAAATTAGAGTTTGCGAAGCGTCAATACAAACCTATGCGTATGCCAGAGATTGATGTTATCTCATATAATCCAGATAATGGTTTGCGGGTGGTGGCTTCCTGGTCCCTGGAGCTCTCAGAGGTAAGGGCATCATGAAGGCGATTTGCTGTGGCGTCTTCTTTGAGTATTGTCCTTGTATCGTGGAGTCTTTTCTGCAGCCATTGTCGTCGATGGTGGATTTGTTCGCCTATTGGGCTAGCTTAAGGACAGCCTAAAGCCCCAATCAAACAAACAAACAGATAATGACTTAATATTTGTGTTGACTGAGATAAGCAGTGTGTCCACATGAGCCACTATATTGTGTAAATAATATGCTGGGGAAAAGATTACAGCTTAAAACGATAACACACTAATATTTCCAATGCATGCCCATCTATAGAAATCCATACAATATGGGATAAACCATTACATGTTATTCATATTTCAAGAGGGCCGCCATAAATGCATTTAAGCACTTACTTTATCTTCACAGTGATATCAAAGAGGCCAAGTTTTGTATTTATGTAATGAAAGACACGATCCCCAGGATTGACTGGATAGTAGAAATAAAGCAAAATCGGCGACACACAAAATTGTTGTATTTATATAGCGGTCATATTAATGTTTGCCTCAGTATTTTTGTTTTTATCGAGGTCGTTTGAAATGATGATTGATTATTGAACCACCTCACGTTCCTACTATTTATTTTCAGCACTTATAATGGCAATTCATACCAGTGCCAATTATTTGTAAAAAAATACTTTTGTTGACGTTTTACCGAGTATTATTGGCCGACCAACAAATCATACGAATATGATTTCAAGTTAATAATAACTAAGTTGTTGAATCAACTTCTTTAAGAATACTCCATTCAGGCCTTATTTTGTGTAAATATATTGCGGGAAAGTCACAATCAGGCGAGATAACGCGATGAACAATTGGAATTACATTATTTGTAATAATATCCCTTCACTGTAAGCGACATTTTTAAACCCCATGTGGATCTTAGCTGTTCGGTAGCTGTGGTGACTGAGATTTATTCCCGTTTCCCTCCATACATAACGCACAGTTGCCATATAAGTGAAATACCATTGACTACGACGTTGAACACTAAGAAAATAAATAAATAATAACATGAGTTATTGCCATGCAAAACACAATAATATTTGGAGTATATTTAATGATTAACTTTATATTAAAGCCAGATGCATTGCTACATAATTCCCTATCGATAGTTGATCTCCGTCTCGGAGTGTTGTTACTCAACGAAACATTGAACCAAAGACTATACTAAAAACAGTCACCGCTCACCAAGTTAAGGCGCAGTAAGCTATCCGACTTGTATATCGTTCTTCAGTTATAAGACTGAACGCGACAATAATAACCTTTGAGCTTCCCGTTTGATGTTATATCTAAATATAAATGTAGCATGTACCCGGAACTGGAGAGAATCTCGTGAAATCTGGGGAATCTCGTGAAATCTCTGTCATCACATGCATGACTTACATGCCCTATTCGCGCGTAATATGCTCGTGGCCGGCCTCAGCTAGATCGGACCACTATCTTGGAGAGGGTCCTCAAGTTAGACGAGTCCTTCACCGGAGAACAAGGGTGTTTTTGCCCGTGATCGAACTGCCAGCCACTACCACTGTACAAAGTGAAATCAACTCCTCGGGTCATCTTGCTTGTGGACCTTGCAATACCATATCAAAATTGTTGATAGCTGAAGGAATCCGATGTATTCCATCAAGAAAACTCACAGCTTGGGTATGTGTTGGATAAATTCATATTTTTGACGGTTTCTAGTCAATCGTGTTCCAAAATAGATCCTTCAAAGGGCCTCTTTAAAAATTCGATTTTAATATGATATTTACCATTCTGCTATACACATGAAAGTAATTTGCTATAGTGGTTTTTTGTTATGACTATTTCAATGTTTTTATTATAATCGTATGACATGTTTTGTGGTCACTGATTTACATTCTGAAGAATGTTCTGCTATTTACATCATGTCAGTTTGCTGTTATTTGACTTGCTTGAAACCCAGGCAGGACGTTTTCAGAATGTTTCAGAATGGTATTTGCTTTGCTTTGGATGCAGTTAAATGACATAAGGAGACAATTTTAATCTTATATCTTCCCGTGTGATTTTACAACTTAACAAAAAAGGTAGCTTGTACCCAAAAATGGAATGAACTGAAATACAAGGTCGTACCTAGATTACCTAAGTATTTGCAGAGCTTCACTAAAAAAGGATTTCCAAAATATATCATAAACTTACTTTTATAACAAAATGTAGTCCAGCACATATTTAGCGAAATAGTTATGAGTTACACACAAATGTCTGCTTCAATTTATTTCGGTGTTTTGTTTGCTTGAGTGTGGTTCTATGTAAAACTTGAGATTATGTCGCTCATATAACGGTGTTCCAGTCCAATCGGTAAAAACGAAAATCACCATTAACGGCGCTGGCAACAGCGAGAACACCACACGAAAACAGGACACCACAACAAAATCGGTTTCCTGATACTCCTTAGCTCAGGGAGCACCAGGACACAGGGGGCTCCTACACAACCACACCTTGCTACAAAGTATCGGCATAATAGATCGAGACATGTAGTATAGAAATGTAGCACGGTTTTCACCATATAATTGAAATAATAAAGATTGTTGAGATTGTGTTTTAAAAGATGTATCAATTGATTCCGGCCAAATAACACACCCTTAATTCCTGTAGCTTTGAATCTTATGTCGGGGAAATTAGAATGCCCAAGAAGCTACACTGTTTGTAGGCGATATAACCAGGAGTGTCTTTCTCAAACAGCCAAGTTGCACTTTAAAGCTTCCAGGCGAATAGTTAAAGTTGTATTGATGGCACATGATTAAACACAGTCTAAAGAGAGAATTTGATTGAGTCTGTAATTATTATTGTACCATTATTTGTCACTAGGTACACAGATTAAATGGTTTAAGTGCAACAAAGACCGCAAAGAAAAAGTACTCATTCTTAAAAGCATTGATTACAGTACATGATTACTTTTTAGCGTACACAGATATTTTAAAAACTGTTTTATTTACATACGAGCTATTTTCTTTTAGGAAACATAATTAAATCATCAATTGTTCATCTGTAAGTAAAACCCATTGTATCTGTCACAACTGAAGCTGAAAAAACAAAATGTGATTGGAATGCTTCAATTCGTAACAGTGTTTCCGTTTTAGGAATAACACACTCAGACTCTAATCTAGTTCAGAAACACCTACTAGTTCAGAAAAGTTTCTAGGCTGATGAGGCCCTTGCGAAACCCGGACCCACACCCGGCAAAATAAAGCAATCTGATCTAGAATCTGATCAACCTAAGATTGCAATCCACCAAAACGGAAATAAATGGTTACCTTGTAAACGAAACAAAAACAAAAACTCCAAAATGTTGCTTTCTTAAACAGTGAAAAACACTGTTGTTTTTGTTTTAAATACGTTGGTCAATAGTTTGTAAACAAGGTCTTTGTCCAATGCAGGGTTTTTTTTTCAGTCGTGTCATTAAATCTTGTTAATCTTGAAGTATGTTTGGACAAGCCTGCATTTCTTATATTATTTTTTTATTTCCACAATAAAGTCATTACATTTGGTTGACAAACAAGAATAAAATTAACACGTTTACCGTACAATATAGTAAGAATAATAAAAGTAAGAATGACAAAATAGCTGTTGGTAAAGACGTTTTTAAAATAATGAACATATTAAAACTCCTAACCAGTCTTTTAAAATATGATTGAATCGTTCAATTCTGTAATTTTCTGGTGCAAAAAGTGCTGAATTAAATAGGACTCTAGTTCGGGCATATATAATATTGCCGCTTGACACCGTTTAGTGTAGATAACAACGTGACAACAACACAACATAATTGACAGCTATAAAGGAATCATCCAATTCTATCTTTCCAAACAAAAGTTCAATATTTGATATGCTAATAGTTTTCCTGGTAAGGTCAAATATATAGCAAATTATTTTACTCCACAAGTGACAAACTTATACTTAATGACAGAATAAGTGTTCAATGGTTTCCTGTGCAGCCTTACCAAATGTGCACTCGTCATCATTTCGTAATTTAATTTTCATAAGATATTTATTTGTTGCCAGTATGGGATGGTTAATACGATACTGTAACCATTGAAGCTTGGTGTTTGTACAATAACCAAATGGCTGTTTGTAAATAACATCCCAATTTTCTTTTGGTACATTTTCCCATTTTGTTTGACTTTTTGGTGTAATGTCATCAGTAATCAAGGTATCGTACAAGGCTTTAACACCTTTTGATGCTTAATAACAATTTAACAATGTTGTTTTTTTATAATGTTTGTTGTGTCAAAATGATGGGACCGTATGTACGTGTTCACAACGCTGCATAGTGCATAATATCCAAGGTAGTTAGTTCTAACACCGTATATATTACAAAAAACTCAAGTACGGTAACATTTCTTCGCTTTCTCCAAACAGATCAGCTATAACCTAAATATGTTTGTCACACCATATGTTATGTATAATAGGAACATTATCAATTTGAATATTGTTGTTGATTTAAGCCAACGATTAGTATTCATAATAGCTTCTATACACACACACCTAAACTTGTTGTTAAGTACATTGTAATATCCAAGCCATTAGCACATCCTTCCAAAAACAGTTATAACAATTTTGCACTAGTTGGGAAAGGTAGCAATCGTATATTCTGCATTGAGGCAATCGACCATTCAAACAAAATATTGTATGGCGATTCTGACATGGATAATCGTCGTATCCAGGATGATGCGCTTCTTTTATCTGGTTTAGATTCCCAAACAAACGAGAAAAACATCGTTTTCAGATTTTTGACATATTCAAAATTTGGAAAAGGCTGGCAGGTAAACAATGGTTACATTTGCTAGTATTGATAGTTTAGTTTAGTTTTCCTAGTGCAGTAAGCATTCGTTTCGACTATTGATTAGCACATTAGACAAGACCGGCTCAAAATTTATACGTATCAGTGTATTTAAATTAACAGAAAAATTAACACCTAAATATTTTAAGCCAGACTGATCCCAATCCAGTTTATAAAGATGACTGAACGTTTCTACACAATTCTTTCTGCATCCGATCCAGACTGATTTAGTTGGTGCTGTATTTATCTTTACACCTGATGGTGAAGCATAATAGTTTATCGGGTTTTATACAAAACCTGTTTAAAACACAGGCCTGAATTCTATATGGCAAATAACTATAGGCCTACTTTGTGAATGCATGAGTAACGGTGTCGATTGAAGGACTATCGGAAGTAGGTCAATATCTGTTTAATGCACACTGTGTTGGACAGGCTATGGGCAGGCTTTGGCGGTAATTTGTTTAAATATAATGAAGCACCAAGCAGGGCTAGTCTAGATCCCTTCTCAAGTCGCTTCCCTATTGGCCAGGCCAAGCATGCATTTGAATATCAATCACAAGCCAGTCAACCTGCGTGTATTAAATAGCTTGTCCGAGTGTAAACGTAACTTTATTGTCGGTTACGCGTACCTGCTGCTGGTTGCTTGACCAGTTTATCTCAAAGTCTGCACCCACCCTCCCACAACTGTGTCTTATAACAGTAATGTGCTGAAATGCGGAGTCTGTTATGCTTTTAATATGCACGCATTGATTTGCAATTTGTTATTAGTTTTTAGAATAATTATCTTATAGTAGTTTATTTATATGTTAATTTCATACAGCAAGAAAATTGTATATTGCCAATCTGGAGTCGTGTTTTAAAGTGCATCAAGGGATTTCCGTAGTGATTCCTCTGAGCCGTATAGAAGAAGGGAAGTGTCGTCTGCAAATTGACTTATTTTAAACTCGTTCCCGCCTACCTGCATACCTTTGATCAATTTGTACTGCTTAATCAGAATGTACAGTATCTCTTCACATAGTAAAAACAATATACGGGGAGACTGGATCCCCCTGACGGCAGCCCCGAGAAACACCAAAGAAAGCAGCAGTTTAAAGGATTATTTCAATGACAAAATAGGTGAGAACTGATTCATGTCTCATTTTGGGAAAAACAATATTATCTATTATCGAGAGAGATTCAACGTCTCAGAAGAATAATTTCCGAATGTTTAGTTACATTAAGAGACAGGAATGCAAAACGCGTTCCTGCTGTTAATTATAAGTCATTGATGGTCACTGTTATTTGTTTCAAGCATGCCCTAGAAGACTATGTTTTTCGGATGAAATCAAACCTAATGAGTTTAGTAGAAGGCAAAAGTCTTATTATTTGTAAGCAATATTGCCAATATACAAACCGTCAGTATGTCTGTATCTAGTACTACTACTTTAATATTACATACGATATGCTGTTACATTCCCATGGGGCATTCTATATAGACCTCTTATACTAATGACCTCCGCGAAGTTACAGCATTCATGACATACTTTGTCAAAACAGCCATATTTACCGACATGATGTTCATTTATTCTGTTATTGGTTCCCGGGTATCGTCAATATTTTAATAGCACTTAGTCGTTCATTACTTTTAAAGTAAAGGCTTTCGTTATAGAAATGTCCTCAGACTACGGCAGTTTAATTTATTGTTTTCATACTCAATATGTCACTTGTACAGGGGAGATTAGTGAATAAATTAATGTTGCTGACGGTAATTTAGTGAATAGGCATCAACAAGGCGTTAAGGTAGACACTAATTAATCAATCAATCTACGAATTCGTTGTAGAAATTTCTATAAACTTTTATAAACATGATGTACATGTATATAAAAGACAGTCGTAGTGAAAAAGTGCAATATTTTCCAATCGTACGTGTGATACATTATATTTGTCAAATGACCATGCATCTCTCCATATATTTACCGGCATCTATCACATACCGACGTATTACACCTTTCAATCCGAGACCATTTCCTGTGTTTGGCATGATAAAGACACGCCTGTATATGATTATATTTATTTGCAGGCACCAGGAGTGGAGTGATTAACTAGACTGTTCTCAGCATCAAAGATGGACGAACGTGATTTGTGATAGAGTCGTATCACGTTCCTGACCTGTAGACTTCGCTTGGAACAACACACCCTTTCGCTTTGATTGTATGGTTTCTTTTATATTCATTCATGATCGAGTTAATTTATATCTGTGGAATTTAATAAAACGAAATGATTTTGTTTTAGTTAGCAGTCTTGTTTTATGTGGTGAAACATGGATATACTTCTATAAAAATTAGTGGAATACCAAAATGAAAGCAATATCTGTGATTACTGAAGGGGAGTGATTATATCAGCTGAGAACGCGACGTTTATCAGAAAGAGTATGACGAAAAGTATCGTGTCTTCAATTCGTATACATACATTTCGCGTCTCTGCACATTTAATAGCGCCTAAAACAATTACAATCAATACTAAATGACTAAAAGTCAATTTTATTTGAAGTGTGTTTTTTCATTAAATACATGCAGGTATTATCGACAATTATCTACGTAATACACTAAGATGCATGCTGCTGGATTTAAACGCTGCTGATTTGTATTTGGAGATCATCTTCTTGAATAACCGCAAAGGAAGAGAGCAACCAGTAGTAAGAGCACTGGTTTAAGAGTACACTCCATTGCTATTTCTGTGTTTGGTTGTTGATTGAGGTTTTACGCCTCACTTATGGTTATTTCACTCATATGACGGCATATCAGTCGAATGAGTGAAGGAAATCCCACTAAACGACGCTGGACACACACAAGACAAAATAGTTCATTTACAGTGAAAACACAGGACACCATAACAAATCGACTTCTTGGTGCTACTGAGCGCAGATAGCACCAGGACACAGGAGGTTACCGCCCCAACGGATTACGGGGTAGGGTACCCTCAAAGTGCCTCTAAATTTCATTTGTTTGTATTCCATAAACTCTGTCTAAAAAACTAAACTAAAAACAAAACAGGTCATCAGAATTTCGATTTAGTTCCTTTATATCCGTCCCCTAAAAATGCAGTATTTGTGATTGCAATAATTTTGCTATGTTTCTTAAGTTGTGTAACTTGTATGCCCCTCATACAGGAATTCATTTACTGCTACATGGCAATTTCATTGACAGTAAACTTCAAGCCGAATACAACTGCAACATGTGACAAACGTGTGCAGTGCCAATGACAATCCTAAAAAAATCATAAAATCAATCAGCATGTTATGCAACGTTTTTGGACTTGTTGGTACTTAGGAAATGCCAATATTACATCATCCCAATGACAACACCGCTAATGGACGCTTTGCAGATGGAAAGCTCCATTCAGAAGCTGCACATCGAATCAAAGTGCACGACAATAACCAAATCTCGAGTATGGGGTCGGTATACCCAGATGTTTCATCACGCTTTGCTCCTTTGGATGAGTTTGATAGCAAGGATGTCCACGTCCACTTATGCCACATACGCTGGCTTAACTTGCCAACACTTTGCAAAAAAATAAGGGCAGATCAGATGTAAAATTATTAAGTGTTTATATATAATTTCATAGATTCTGTTTGGACGGCGTTGTGACGTGAATTGTTAAGGAGATCTCGAACACGCTTAACATAGAACAAATCACTAGCACAGTAGGTTTCGTTCTTTACAATTTCATTTATTTTACCTAGTATTTTGAGATCTCTATTTGTGGTAACATTTGCATTAAAATAAAATGACATGGGTTGCATTGGGGAATTAATACACTGTTTGTGATGGTAGAATTATAGGAACCATATACATTACCAATTAAGGATCCAACAAATGTTTTGTAAAACAAAGACAATGTAAATATCAAGCAAATTGCACACCTGCATTATATTATACAGCTGTGGACTTTCTGTGAGATCTATACATAGTCAAACAGACCCACAGACATATTAGATTGATACCTTAGATCGAGGTCTATATCACTATTGTGGATCTGTATGGCTCAGTAAAGACCGAATCAAAATGCATTAACCTTTTTATTATATGATGCTCATTAAATACGCATTTCTTATTGACTGAAAAGAAAAACACATTTTTGACAAGTTGAAATCAAAGCAGACGATAGCAATATGTGATTGGTTGAAATTTAACGAGCAGCAACATTGATACACCACGAGTATCTGCTACGTGTTACAGATTGACCATGTGATGCCTTCCAGCCAAAGAATGATCAGAAAATTTGATAAAATAATGGAGGCGTATAATAATTCTCATTATATTTCGGCACAATTTGTAAAAAAAAATAGAAATATACAACTAAGGGGAGTACATTTATATCGGTGTATGCTTTTCTGCTTGTCGTTGAATAATAATGAAGATAGCTGTTATGAAGATGTATGCTATTTGTTATTCTTCTCTTATCGTGGCCCTCTGTATGATCACAGCAAGTGAAGACTTGTGATATAAGGCATTTAACCTAAAATACCACTTTATTATTCCACCCGCTTTAAAAGACTGCCTTTGAAAGGTTTACTATAACGATTAACACATAACGCTAATGATAAATGTATCAAATTAACTTTAATGATTCAATTGTTCTGCTTATGCAAGATAAAGATTTATATTATTTGTTTAAAAATAATCTCTCACTAAAACGGTAAATGTATTTTCAACCCAAAACCCCTTTTTTAATTTTGTTGAATAATCAAATTCAACGAATTTCAAACCTTAGCTGTGCGTTGTATCAGTGAAATATTTTTGTCACATTTAAATAATTTGTAGTCAAAAGTAACGTATAGAGGAGGTAATTATTCTTTTTTGATATTCACACATGAATATTGTAGCGGCGTAAATCTGTGTCCTCAGTAAATATACTCCAGTGATCATACAATAGCTATTACTCATAATGCTTTATACCACATATCGACTCATTTCCTGATCAGTGGGATTTTTCCTAAGCTACTGTCCATTTATAAGACCATAGTGGTAACAAATACATATTAAATAATTTTAGCCGAAACTATACAACATGTTATATATTAGATAGATCTAGATGCTTAATATGTATAAATGTTTATTAACATAGATTACATGACACATTTGATCGTTTCAGACAACTTTACTTTCATTCTGTTTCGTAGCTGACTATTCGCGAGTGATTATTCATTTTTTTAAAACATTGCTACATATTTGTCTTTTAAAATAATCTTGGAAACGTCTACAGGTAAGAAACCACAACTCTACTCGTGCGTAACTTTATACAATTATTTTCATGTGGTATGGGGCAACAAAAAATGACCAGTTGAAATAGTTTCAGGTGTTATTTGGATTTATGTTGGCTACACAAACTCATTTATTATTTGTTGGTGGAAACCCGGCAGGAAACCTCTTTAAAACATGAGGGAGCAGCGAAAAAGCAGCACTCTTCAGCCTAAAGAAATTTTAAAGCCAGGGAGATTGAACAGTTGCACAGTTTTGGTTACAACATTAGGATAGGTTTCAACATGTCGAGTGCTTAAAGCACAACCATGATAAGTCCATTTTGGAAGTTCTGAGAAAATCGCACATTTAGGTTTGCATGTGCCATATTAAATCAGGTGAATGTTCAATTACCGTTATTTTTTTATTATGTATTGTGTAACATGAATGTCTCTTAAGACAAGATTTTTTATCATTGTGGCAATGAGATATTTGCCAAAATAGGACATATCATGTTTGTCCTCTAATATATTTGGTACAGAGGAGTTACATGGAGGACATATATTGGTAATTGAACAAGAAACATAGTAATAATGAAAGTATTTTAACTGAACTTTATTTATTTAATGCACATTATAAAGTGAAATATTCTGTCCTTTGATCTTTTTCTGAATTTATTTTGTTATTTGCTCAACTGTAGTGGGAATATATTACCAACAATAATTATATTCTTCCGAATGGCTTTCTCATATTAATAAAGGGATAGTCGTTTCTTTTACTTGCCGTTTGCTATAACACTCGAATGCATAACTTGTTGGTTCGGTCACTGAATTAATCCTGATTAAGCCGTGGTGGGTTGCATTATAATACGAATGGAGAAACTCTGAATAAAAACTAAGTTTAGCAGACAGAAGATATCCAAAATATTTTGTTAAAGTGTAACCATCGTCTAACCAAGAGCTAACCCCTATGTTGCAAACTGCACCCCGGTTCTTATGGCAGGAACATTTTAGAACTTCTTAGGACTACAATGTATTAATCATCTTCATCCACTACAGCGCCACGTTTTGATGATGGCAGCTCCTCATAGTATGCTTGATAGTCACGCTTTTTCTCTTCTGATATTGGACGTCGGTTGCTGTATAGAGGTTGGAGTGTGAGCTTGCCGATTGACTTGCGCCTACCCCGGTCTGATGCAATAACTACCTCCATGAAATCTTCGCTTTGGATACTGTACTTGAATTTGATGACGTAAGGATTAATTTTTTCAAATCTGAGCCACTTGATGTTCAACCAATTTACCGCTTCCCCTTGATTATTCTTGTTTCTGTTCTTTATTATGTTCCTGTTCAGTTCCTTGATGTCAAGAAAGTCTGTGTGCTTAAGAACTTTAGTCTTGTATGGACGGGGCCTCTTCCTTGCCCCCTTTATTACTACCTCCCATTCCCTAGGTGTGTATATCCTTTGGTGTGTACGAGCTTTCTCAATGGTCGCGTGCATTGAATCTACCTCCATGTAGCTGTGGCCCGATTCCATGTACTTTAAATCAATAGTTTCAAGATGACCAATCTTTTGAACCGCATACAGCATAGCAGCCGCCATAAACTGGTTGCGATTTTGTCCGCTACAAGTGTCCGAAAACCTGGTAAAGTGGCGGACCTTTTCTGGTAAATTAGTCAAATAGGAGAGAAGGATCGTGGCTATCTCGTTGGCCCCCCCTGCCCCCTTCAGTCTCATCTCAGAGATAACAATATCCATTTGCAGTGCTGTTGTCATAGATGGTGAAATTATAAACGGAAAGTTTCCGCTTATAGTAAATCTGGGCATCTCCTGCAAAGGGAGTGGTGAGCACAGCCTGTAAGTCGAAAGTGACTGCATGGTAGCTGTCATTTGCCTTTGACTTGTCTTTATCCAATGCCTTTTCAGTCATGGATTCATTTTCTCTGGCCTTATGTTTTTCCCAGCTTTCCCGTAGCCCCTCCTTATCTTCCCCGGTAGCTGTTTGATACGCATTACATACAGTGCATTGGTCTTTCTTTGGGCAAAAACACTTTAATCTGAAGTCAGAAAGAAAGATATCTCGGTATTTATGCTCTTTGACTGGATTGGGGATTTTATTTTCCTGGCAATATATCTTGTACAGCCTGTACATTTCGGCAACATTCAGCTCCGGAGAAAGGTACTGCATGTTCGAATCTCGGCGACAATAATGTGGCTCAACCCTTGGGAAGGAGTTGATATGGTCATGGACATGCTGTATTCTGTCATTCGCCGTTTTGTTAGGTGCTGTCCTACCAATTCGTCCATCCACTTTTGTTAATATTCCTGACTCACCTTTGCGTTTCAGAGCTTGGTAAATGATCCATGAACTAATTGCGAACGTTTTACAGAAAAATGTCTGGCATACCCTTTTCTTTTCTTGATTCAGGTAGAGAAAGTATATGCAGGATTTCCCTTTCTTTTTAGCATCAACATGTTTTCGGCTGCGTTGACGGGTCACCTTTTTTTCTACCACTAAGGATGCTACGAAGGCTTTCTGGAGAGCTTCATTTGCCAGACCATAGTATTCTCGACAGATTATCAGTCTTTTTTCCTCTGAAAAGTTTTCACTGCATTTAAATCGACATTTCTCACATTTCTCTTTTAATGGTGTTTTTTCAGCGAGAACTTTCCCTTTCTTTGTCACATATTCGGAACCGCCACTTCGATTTCGATGACGTACATTTCGTTTCCAATTGTCAAAGTTTCGTTTTCGCTTTCGTCCACGATTTTCACTATCACCAGCACCATTGTCATTCTCAGTAGGCTGTATCTCAGCATTACCATCAGCTACAGGTCCTTCCACAATAACTTCATCATCTGCAGCTGGCTGTCTTTCAACATTACGACCAGATTCAGGTCCTTCTATCACATCATCATCATTTGACCCTGTTTGGCTTGTATCATCAGGTTTATAATCCAAGTCATCATCATCTCTCTCACTATAATTAGACAGGGAATCTTCACTAGAAAGTTTATTTTGACACGTTTTATTTTCAACATTCTCCAAAATTTCTCTGTACTTCTGAACCACAGATTCTATCGCTTTACTATCACCTTCTAAAGCCACGGTGGTCTCTATTTCTGTATCATCATCATCTGACGCTGGTTCATTATCCGATGATCTTCTGTTCAACAAGTCAAGAACATCATCGACATCTAAATATCTTTTCGCCATAATTACCTGAAAATGTTAAAATATGTCCTCCTTTTCTGAAATGAATTTAGATATCTGTGGTCTGCGCCTGATTTATTCTCTATTTTACTGAAATTTAGTTCCAAATCATTTGAGACACCAGTTGTCTCCCTTCGTC
>JAVFBZ010136178.1:0-22664 GCA_032466195.1 Katharina tunicata
CTGACCCATATTCAAAGATTGTATCTGGCTCAATAATCTGGTAGTCTCCAACTGTGTTAGCTTATCATCAGTAGTACAGGTACTGACTTTATACACATTTTAATTATCTCTATATCTACATTTAAGATCCATTAATTATATATGTTTATTATGGTAACATTTTAACAAAATAGTTCATGTTGTGGATTGGATTGTAGGTGTTCTCACAGCTGATTTAGAGTCAATTGTTCTGCTCAGGTCTCTTGGCTAAATCAGCTATATCTATGTCAAACCTTGTCAGAACACCTGCAGCCCAATCCACAACATTAAACAGACTGGTATAATGTCAGTTATTTTGTTCATTTGTGAATACTTAATCAATTATCAATACCTCCCGGAAAGTTTTTCTAGATTAATTTTTGCCTAGTCAATTACCCATTGTTAAACATACACATGCACATATACAAAAATATATAAAAATCCATCTCAGTCGTCATGTTTTTGTAATGTACCCAGCCTCTATAAATGCTACTCAAACAAAATATAATAACACTTAAGATACGACCATGACCGATAGCGATCTGCTGAATTGGAACCGGAATTTTGATCAACCTAAAGTGATAGAAAGGAAATAATTCACAGACCATGTTGTTGTTACTGTTATTTTTTTTATCAACATGAATCTTTCAAAAAATGCATTTAAATCTCTCAAAGCTAAGGCATGGCTCTACTAATTAATGCCATAACTTGAATTAAACTAGTTTGTGTACAAACTAAACAAAAACTTTAGTAGTTTTTACTTACAGTTTTATCGATCGCTTCTTCTGTCATCTATAACACGTGTGAATGTTGATATTTTTGACAGTGTTACAGCCAATGACCTATATATAGCAGCTATCTGTCAATCAAAGTAAATCTCGCGGGAAAGTTTTGCAACCAGCTCACTGGTTGGTTGACCAAATCGGTTTGCGCGAGAGTAAAAACTGCACGAGTTTTCCTTCCGAAGTTGCTCGGTGTGGATGGTAGTCCACACAGAAGGTTTACCCCAGTTGGGCCCAATCATAAGCCTACAATTTCTCTGAATGGTGATAATAGCAAAGACCCAGCCTCATTCTTAGTGGGCAAATGTGCAATTCACTATTTCCTGGTAGTGGAGGATGACAAAAAAGAAGGATTTGAGGGCAAAGTCATATCTCAAGTGCCGAGCTTCCCCGCTTGGTACAACGTCGTATACAACAACGAAGACGACGTTGTTTATACTTACAAATTATCTGAATATTTACAGTCAGGCGATATCACCATTACAGGTAAAACAATTTATATCTTAAATGCTGTAACTTATTATTTTATGTGATATGACTTACTGTTAATGCTTGGGTAACAACATAGTTGGCAGGTTCCCTTTGATTCGAATCCGCACTTTACTATTTGTGTGTAGTGTAATGACATAAAATGTGAAACACGTTGTCGGATTTTTTTGGCTGAAACTACTTAGTCTCTAAATACTCATAACAATATATCAATTTACTACTATATTCACAGATTCTTTCCAGATTGATTGCTAGAGCTTGGTGCCTTTTCTCTGCCTGCTTTGAAATGGTACGTTTCTGAAATATTTCAATTTCATATAAATTCAACTGCTTGTTTATTTTGGTGATTTCTGTTGCGTTAAGCTATCTGTAATGTGGAAGGTTAAACATTAAATAATTATGAATACACTTTGTAGTCACAATTTAATTATCGCGGTGTTACTCGCGGTTAGCACATACTTGTAATTCAGACGGATTTTTGCCTCGCTATCCCCATCTCTTTGACCCTCTTCTCAATTATCTCCCTTTTTGCTTCACACATCAGCTTGACCTTCACTCCATTTAAGACATCATTTCCGTTCATTGACAAGCACATTTGTTTTACATGGAGACGGTGCATTCAAAACTTTGTGAATATCGACTTTCCGGAGCGTCGGAGCTTTCACTTCTAATGTTAACTTACTTTATTTACATTGGATATCATTCTATTCGAGGCATTCATAAGATTCATTTCAGTTTTTGCTCCCGCATCCCTACTATAAGTAGTTGGTCAATTAACTGAGCCTTTTATGAGCATTTGATTGCCTCAGGTCAGACCTCTTTGTCACAGGGCTAAGTTTGAGCCAGATCTGAGTATTGACTTTTGAGACAAGCATTTTTAGTTTCTCTTTTAATTTCCAATTTCCAATTTTCCAATTTTCCAATTTTCACACAACCAGTGAATTTTTGGGTGGTATTGTTACTGAACATGATCTCAGGCAATTTTTGCAACAGATAAAATAAATCAGTGTCAGACGCAAATTACAGGTCCGTTACAATTTTTACTGGTCTCGGACCAGCGGACCACCGCAACTTTTGAACCCTGGGTAAGATTCCTCAACTATATACTCAGGTTGGGCACAGTACAATGTACCTCAAAGTAGGCCTACTCTCCATACCTTGTTCGAGATACACAGCTTTGGGAAACTAATTAAATCATTTTAAAACTGTTAACATTGATGTTAATTTAAGGAGGTAATTGTGCAACATTTAGCAACAACTCACTGATGTTGAACAACAACGTTACAAAACAGTGTTGCACAATTGGAATTGACATTGGCATAAATTTAACATTACGGTGTGCGACAATGCTATGTCTGGTAGAGCTTGAGTTGTTGGGAAGTGTGACAGCACGCCCCAAAACAGAAAGCCTGCAAAAAACATACATTATGATTTTGGAATGAAAAACAAGAAGTATTATATTTCATTCAAAAGTAAATGTAATTTTATTTACTCACACTATTTCTTATTCTGTATTTCTACAGAGCAATACAGTTTATTAATTATACTACACATGTACATGTATAATATGTTAAAACACAACAAAAGTGTGAATATATGTAAATGGTACTGTTTAATACAGAAACAAGATGTCAACTTTAAAATAACACATCTTTATCAATATGACACCATTCCAAAACAACTCTCCACACACCAACTTGTACATGTAGAACCTATTGTTGTAACCAAGACTGTGCAATAGTACTGTTCAATCTCCCTGGCTTTCAAACTTCTTTAGGCTGAGGAGGACTGCAGTTTCACTGCTCCCTCATGTTTACTAGGTGACTCTCCGAAATTTACCTTTAGAGCTTGTTGTGAACTACTGGCTATATTTTTCCAGGCAACACTAATTTGTGCCACAGACTGTTGCCATAACATCCATGGTGCGCTGTTAACTTTGCTGTGTAGCTGTTACAGCCTCTTACAGCTTGGTTAGTGTCGGCGTACATGAAATACTGCTCTCTGCAGTCAGTGACTTGTTTGTCTTACTGTTTGCGATTTTATCATCGCTTGAAAGCTATGCACTCACGGGTCGTGCTCATATTGACTTTTTTTCTTAGCACAATTACGGAATAGTTGTTTTAAAAGGTAGGCATTAATATTCACCGTTTACGACACACTTTAGCTAGGGCCAAACTATATATTGAAGTTTGGGTCAAACTTTATTTCGTGTATAAACCTTAGTGTCAACGGCAATTCACATATTACTGAAAGACAGACAGTTCAGTAAAACTAGATCTGTCCACTAACTAAAGCTAGCAGTAGTACACTGAATATGAAGCATGCGCGTACTATCTCACGAGGTTCCTTGTGATGTAGACTATTGGCGAGATAGAATCTGTGTTTAATGATGCAAGGTTTATCCCAATACGAAAATGCAATAAATATCGCTTCCAATGACACAACATTGTACTATTACTAGTACAGTTAAGAATATGTTTTTGAGACTTGAACCAGAAACGTGTTAACACGCTGACAAATGATGACAACATATACAATTAAACTGTCCTGTTTCGGAAAATACATTTTCCTTTTTAGGTGCATGGCATACAATACTGTAAGGTAGGGCACTATTATCGGGTTTATTTGCAGCATTGCTCTTCTTCGATGAGACATTTTGGCCTAGAATGACGGCATTCAAACCAGTACAGTATTGTGCCTCGTTCGAATTCGAATTTGCTCCGTGATGTGTCGCACGTTGCTGGCAGAATAAATTTTCCACGACATCTGAGTTAATAGAAGCTGGGCTGTGTGACGTTGTCGGATTTTCACGCACCTTTTGTTCACATAGCATGCAGAAGCCGGTAATAGGCATTTAAGGTCTTCACCGGTCTCTGGAGTCCTCATTGTCCGTTTCGTTCAGATGCCTTTTCTTTATCCTGTCTCTTTTTTTGTCTTTTTTCCAACTTGTAAACCACGCATTGACGGCTACAACATGATTCAGGCGATCATCACCAACACAAATTATTGGTCAACCACCAAAAATATTACCTAGGGTGCTGGTATGTTATAGCAGCTCTATACTGTGTTCCAAATCCCCTTCTTTGTCTCCTATACATTCCTGGAAACTTGTCATGAGGAGCAGCATACTTGTATTTAGCACTTGTTCTGTCAAAAGGTTCCTCAGTTAGGTGGTCTTGTTTAAAAATAGGTGTTCATTTCTAAAACAAAACGATGCAACCGCACAGGGTTTTCTGATCCAATAGTCCCAAATGACTTCTTTCCCTTTAAATACTAATTCCCTGGTGTGATTTGAACTGTTGCCACTAGGCGTCGTGTTATTCATTATTCGTTTAATAACGTGTAAAAAATCCATCGAAAATCTGTGAACATATTTACTCTTCTGTAGAGAACAGGTGAAAGGAGCTTGATGAATGTTCTGTTGGCGCTTGCTCCATCCATATTTACATAATCTACATGTAAGCCGTAACTGCTAAGTAAACAGCGTCCCAGAATATGTTCAACAAGTCCGATGCGTTCAATCCAGCTGTAATGAAGTAGTCGAAAGGCCATCTAAGTCCGTCGAAGGATAAAACCACTAACTGAAGGACATGTGTTGCCAATCAAGCTTCTGGGTGATTTTCTTTTAAATCCCTCATATCAGTGGATGTGTTTCCCATTTTAATCAGGCCACTAAACTGTATCGCCATGTACAGTCATGAACAGGTCGTCTTGTATGGCCATCTTATCAAAGATACTGTCTCTAGTCGTGCACGGATTTCTGGCATGTGCAGCTGTTGCCAATCATTTTAAACTGTCATTATTTATGCCGGGTCATTGTTTAACTACATTTCGGTATGCTTGAAGTAATTACTCAGAGGGCAAAATACAAAATTCACTGTTTCTTAACTGCGTATATGTTTGTGGATTGCCGTTCCATAGTGACAGAATACAAACAATGATATTTGCCCAACGCCGACATATTGGATCTATATCAATGTTTTATAGACAGCACTGCTGAGATAAGAGCATTTGTTCATGTTTTCTGGGACTCCTGGAAAGAGATTATCGAACGCATCCCCGTCGCAATGTGGCAATGCATCTGCATTCAACGGTCCAGCAACGTCTATGGTTATCATTTTTGCCGGCTTGTCCCTCCTGAAATTATAAAAGACCATGTTTACATTTAATGTAATGCCTGTAGGAATTTGAGTTGTTTGGTTCGGATTATCTCCCTTTAAGGATCAAGTAAACACATGTATAACGTATCAGTCAATAAAGTAAGTCTGTGAGTTATGCTTCGAGTTGTTTTGAGAATATGTTGTCCCTAGTTCACGAACATTTTATCTGGCTACAAGGATGTACTTAATTCTTCGATGTCAAACTGTCTCTGCGGTCCAACGGTTGCTTGGTTTGCAGCTAGTCCGAAGAATGAATTCTGGCGCCTCTGTAGACGTTGTGTATGACAAAACATTTGAACGTTTCAATATAGGACTCGCAAATCTTTCTAAACCCGCAACAAAACTGATAACATATGGTTCGAAACAAGCCCATATGTTGGTCCAAAAGAGACTAAAATTGTTTTAAATGTGAGGGCAAGAACAAGAGGGCTGAACACTAGCTTGACAGTGATTTGTCAGAACTATCTTATTTGAAAAGCGCATGCTCTGTGTGTGACAATGTTGTATTAAGAGGTGACAGACTTTGCTATTCCCAAAGCATTGACATACAAAGTTGTTGACATAACCCATGTTGGTCACCAAAGTGTAGTTATGGCCAAAGCACTAATACCAGGAAAGGTGTGACTGGCAGGTATCGAAAAAATGACTGAACAGAAAGTTAAAAACTGTATACCTTGTTGAGCTACAACACACAATGGTGAAAAAATGACCCCGCTGCAAATGTCCCCAGTACCAAACGGTCCCTGGCAAGACATTTCAATCGACTAACTCGGTGATGGTGATTAACTTTCTGTAGCTCTTGACAATTACAGTCGATCCCCGGAGGTCAAGAGCTTTCGACAACCTCAACAAAAGCCGTCATTTCGAAGTTAGACGCCATATTCTCAAGACAAGAAATCTCCCATTAAGTAACCTCTGACAATGGTCCGCGAGTTTTCCACGACAGCTCGAGTTTAATACCCCCCCCCCCCCCTCCCCCTCCCCCCGCAGCAAACGACGAAGCAGAGCGTTTCATGAGAACATTCAACAAAGCGATTCAAGCTTCAAATGCGGACAAACGAGACTAGAAACTAGATTTGCACAAATTCCTACGTCAATATCGTGCAACGCCACACTTATACACAGGAATTTCTCCTTTCGAAACATTAACTGGCAGAAAGGTGAAAGCTATTCTATCTGAATTTCACAACCCCAACAGTCTTCTCCCATCAGCGATGTACTTAAAGAAATAGATACTGTGAGCAAATCTAAAATTAAATCTTTTGCTGACAAACGTCGTTCGTAAAGTGTTCTACTATGTAAAATGTGTAGCTCCTTGATTTTTCTGTGTAACATTGTTAAATTGTCATTTAATTAAAACTTCATCGTGTCTGTGCGTCAATTTGTCAAGTGTATATGTATTGTATGTCTTAATAGTCAATATGTGTGTCTGACATTTTTCGTTGTGGTGTGCCATGTGAAGCTGTGTTATTTTACTCCTTTGTGTTGGTCTATATACATGTATTTGTGATGCAGTTTTAGATCTATGTCACGAACACTTTACAGTTTTTCCATTACAAAATTATATGTTCTCGGCTTCTGTCCGTACAATAACATAAGCATGGACACTTTGTCTTAATGTTCGATGTGTTTCTTTCTTTATCTGTCTTTATTCAAGTTTTATTTACATATGTTTGTTGAAATAAAACACAACAGTGCTTATGTTTATTGTAACAAATATTCGACGTAAAATAAACTTTCTTGTATCTTGATACACTGCTAATTAGGCCGAAAGGCTAAACAAGGTCACATAACATTTCAATCCAAGGCCGTATAGAGTTGTTAATTGTAAAGGTAATATGGTCTCTGCCCAAAGAGGTAAACACAAAGTAACACGAAATGTATCATTCTTTAAGCTTATTCCCCACAAATGTCAGTCAAACAGCGAAGAGGAAGAGAAAATTATTGACCTAAACTTTAATTACCCTAATCATTCCAATTCACAAACTGTTAATAATCAGCCTACATGTCTTAACACATGTCTCAGACAACCAGAAACTGTGAGAATATCTAATCGTCACCATAAACTATTTTTGTTAAAATTTTGTCAACTGTCAAAAAAGTTAAAACAATTCAGATTAAATTGATTGTTTACGTCGCGTTCATAATGAATGCGAGATATACCTAATGTCGTTTTGATATCCGTTTCTTATTAGTTCATTATTAGTTGAGAAAAATTTAGTTTATCTCTCTATAATTGTGTACATCGTGCAATATTAGCTGAATTTCATGACGTGACGTCATAACTTAAAACTAACGTGTTACTTATTTCTTGTAAAAGCGACGGTTGAAATGAACTTGTCGGTTAACCCATTTCAGAATAACATTGAACACTTTCTTATCGCTTGAAATCTACGTTGAGGTCATCTTGAGAGCTGCGTGGTAGTGACTGTATCTGACGTCTGTGTTGTGTCAAAACCGAAGCAACCACACCTAATCCTACAAACTGTACTCAGTTAGGGCAGAGGCTATAGATTGACGAGACTGGTCACTTCGACCAATCTCATGCTAACATCCTATGCCGCCATGTTGTTTACATGGACCGTGGCGCCCACTGCCCATAGGTTGTCGATGCCGAACTTTCACACAATGACGCCCAGGGAGATAACCGATTTGAGTCACGATTTCTTCTTGATATCACGCTCTGCCGGACAGCAAATCAGCACCAACTACCAGGTAGCTCCACTGTTTGTTTCAACATGGCGCTTGCGAAGTGACCAGTCTCGTCAATCTATAGTCTCTGGTTAGGGTTTAAACCAAATTATGGAACCCGTGATGCTTATTTCCGTTGAGCCAAATTATCGAAAATAAGAAAAAAATATTCTGTTGTTTAGTTGACAATGTTAAAACGTTCAATTCCATAAAACACTCAATGCTATGGTATAAATTAATCAAAGAAGGTATCAGCGGGAAAATGTGTTTAATGATCTATATAAGTGTGCAAATCTTTGTTTTATGTGGAACGGGATATATTCGGACCTATACAAATACCCACTTGGTCTAATCCAAGAGGAATGTCTATCGCTCAAACTTTTTCCTTCGTACCATAACGACATCGAAAAAGAACTATTGAGCAAACTCGGTGCCTCTTTAGAGATATTTAACATCAATTTATTCTTACTTATGTGCGCTGATGATACAGTCCTTATTGCAGAGTCAGCAGAACAACTTCAGAATAAAAAATAATTGTCTGCATGATTACTGTTACAAATGGAACATAAATGTGAACAAAACTAAGGTGGTAATATTCAGGCAGGGAAGGCAGTGTCCCAATATTAACTTTTTAATTGATGACAAACAGGTTGAAGTGGTTGATAATTTTATTTACTTAGGTACATGTTTTCTTTATAACGGTAGATTCAACAAATGTCAGAAACAATTAGCCGCCCAAGGCAATGTACGGGTTAAAAACAATTTATATAAATACAAATTTAATTGCCGTACCAAGTTGAACCTGTGTTAGATATACGAATGTAACATTTTGAACTATTGTTGTGAAGTGTGGTGATATCATAGTGCTAAGTATACGGAAGTTGTTCATTTAAATTTTTGTAAGTGGGTCTTAGGAGTTAATTAACACTCAGTGGTGGCTTAATCTTTTATATTCTAACAATTTTATTTTACAAACATTATGTTTTAGTAAACGGAACTGGCTGAATTATATCAGTTCCGTTTTGTGTCCCGTATTTTCCCCTCTATCTTTAAGGAGGGTAATGTTATTCCATTATTAAATGCGGAGGCAAGAATGATGTCATTAATTACAGGCCTATATCTCTTCTGCCTCTATTCTTTAAAGTTTTGGAGGGTATAGTTCACCGCAATATTTATGAACATGTCAAACATAAAGTGACTGATTTCCAACCCGATTTTGTTAAAGAACGCTCTACATGTACAAATTGGCTGAGTTATGTTGATTATCTCTCTAAGTCTGTCAATAACCAACAACAAGTAGATTCAATCTATATTGACTTTTCTAAAGCCGTTGACCCTGTATGTCACAGACTACTTTTCCATAAACTAAAACTTAAATTCTGTGGGTCTTGGCAAACCGGAAACAACGTGTTGTCCTGACTGGACACTACTCTTCAATTCTTCCAGTCTGGTGTGCCACAAGGCTCCATCCTGGGACCTCTTATGTTTGTTTTATTCATAAACGATCTCGCCAGTGTATTACAATTCTCAAATATGCCCATGTATGCCATGTATGATTCAAATATATTTAAAACAATCGAATCGGCTTCTGATTGCGAACTATTGGGACGCGATTTTTGTAACATTATTAAGTGGTGTTGAAACTGTAAATTGTCACTTAATGCACGGAAATGCCACTGTATAACGTTTAGTCTGAAATCCAAGCCATTGCTTTGTAATTATGCTTATGGTAATTTGAAACTGGATAGAGTAGAGAAGGTGACAGATGTAGGGGTCTTGATATAATCTCGTTTGAATTTTTCTTATCATATTGATAATGTTTCTACTGCCTATCGAATGGTCGGTCTATTATAAGATCGTGCAGATCATTTAAATCTGTCAAAACAATAAAATCTTTATTTGTATCTCTCGTTAGAAGTAATGTAGAATACTGCTCCCAGGTCTGGTCACCTACAGACAAATATCACATTGTACATTTGGAAAGAATTCAACATAGTTTTCTTAAGTATTTAACTATTTATACTATAAACTTTTTGATAGACATTCTGAACTGACAAATTTAGAACTGTGTTATTACTTTGACTTGAACTGTTTTAAAGATCGTCGATTTATGTTAGATTTATCACTGTTACACGGACTCATAAATGCTTGGTATGACTGCCCATACATATTACAAGAAATACCTTTGTGTATACGGTTAAGGAATCCTGTGTTGTTTTATGTGCCATATTCAAGAGTATCAGTAAGGCAGAATTATTTTATACCCAGATAAAATTACCAGTCGTAATTCTGAGTGGCAGAAAGCACATTTCACCAGTAGTGATGGTAAGCAATCCTATAGTGTCGTCACCGAAGGGTTTGTTTACCTTAGATGGAGTTAGGCCCCTTGTTCATGTATATTTGATATCTAGCCGTCGGTTTGTCAAGTTCATGTGGTTCGAACATGTCATGCTCAACCTTTTTTGTGAGGAGAATCACTCTTCAGGTAACAACAATACTTGATAACATCTTATAAATGGCTAACGATACGAAATCATATTGTTGAATTAATGGTTAGTTCGAAAATGCATAAATTCCATGTTTAACCGTAAAGCGCAGGTGGCGAGAAATGAGCACCAATCAATGTACAAATAATTAAGGTATTGCCGATATCAGAAAACGTGAGAATTACAACAGTTAGTTATGTTGCCATGACGATAATACTTTCAGTTATTTTTTTCGTGTAATTTAACAACTATGTAATCATGTTTTGACGCTCCCAAGCTGTTTTATTGTTATAAAGCAATAGATTATAACAAGCTTATTATATGCCAAGTCTCTTCTAAATGCCACTTAAAGGAACTGTATTTTATTGTATATTTTGCAATAAAAATCAATAAGGCCTTCGGCACACTTGACGGTTACTATAGCGACATGTATTTCGAAAATTGAATAACTGCTCGGAGGTAATTGCTCAGACGAGAATTGTCCAATGTGAACTGTCTGAAGTGTCGATAACTGGGTCTGAATAATATTGGTCTCATGGCAATGGATCCGTGGAAAGCACTTTATAAGTGCAACTATATTAAATATGTTCGTGGTATATGCATACATGTATTTATTTACGCAACGTAATAAAGTGCTCTATTTAGAATTCTCCATTTATGCAAGGGTTTCGTTTTTGTGTACATAACATGTATAGACCCGCTGGTATCAGAGTAAATCCACGGATAACCTTGCTTTAACCGGATATTATTCTTCAGTTTTCACACCCTCGGCAATCCCCGACTAGGTTAAATACATCAAAAATGCCTAGTGGGGTGAAACAGGAATAAACTCACCTTTGAGCAAGTAAAGGTGATTATCATCCAGATCCAAACAATTATATTTTGTATTTTCTTGTTTGCGTTTAAACTGCATACCTATTCCGATGGGATTATGTCATCACGCCATCCGTCTGTACGTATTGGAGACGTGAACAAGATATAAGATCTTACGAATTTCGGATACGCATTTATCTCTCAGAACTAGATTCCTATTTAAAGATGGTGATTTCGATACAATTTGTGCTTTCCATGACAACATTTCTTTTCAAAAATAGGTATACCTAGATAAAGACAACCTAAACAAGATATAAGCTAAACCACTTCACACAGACCACGTGGCCAAGAGATAAGCTAAACTGCTCCAAAGAGAGCTTTACAATTTTGCATACACATTCATTTTTTATACAGAACTACATTCTAATAAAAATGTGGTCATTTCGATAAATGTTGTGCTTTTCATGGCACCATTAATTTAAAAAAAGGTATACCTACATGTATAGAGAACCTGAGCAAAATATAAACTGAAATGCTTCACACAGGTTTACAAGAGTTTCCATATAGATGTTTCTAACAATCAACAATATTCGTACCGATAAAGACATAGTTTCTATGAAATTTGTGACTCACATGGCAACATTAAATTTCTAAACTAGGTATACTCTAACAGATACAGACTTTGTGAAGCAAATATAAGTTAAATTACCTCACACAAGGTACATGTACTTACAGGACAGTCAACTAATCTTCAATAAACATAGGAGAACTAAGATAATAAGAGTGTCCGAGACTGGAAAATTTATATTGTCATATCACTCTCACTCATTCACTTAAATCTTACATAGCATTCGTAATGCTACATAATGAAACTACAGCCTCTCAGTCCTGTGTTGCCATGTTTTCCGACATAATCTTACATGCACTTGGATTAGGTTTGGCGCTGGTGGTTAGGTCCTGTGCCCTGGTGCTCTCCGAGCTAACGGACACAGGATGCCGATTTGATATGATGTCCTGTTTTGTTAATGTTATGTAAATGTTTTGTACTGTCTTGTATGTTGCCAGCGTCGTTGACGGTGGTTTCTTCACCGATTGGGCTGGCACGCCGTCATGTAAGTGAAATTACCTTGAGTAAGGCTTATAAAACCCCAATCAAACAACATTTGGCTTGGCTTCTTTTCTTAAAATACTTAAACGTTCATTTAGGAAAAAAATCACTTATTTTCCATGGTATAATATCATTAGTTTTTGGCCAAACTGACAAAATCTGTAGAAAAATGCGACCTTAGACCAACACATTGAGCGGTAACCTTGGGAAGGCCCTGTTCATCCCTCTCTCCCCAACAACACAGGCCTGCCTGTATGTAGTCATAGTAAAACACAGCATAAAACACATCAGTAAACACGAACAGTTAACAACGACTCCACATGAGTTAAATCCTGATTTAATTTACACTATCTATGATACATGTACCTCATACAATGAGAAATGAACTGCCGATGAGATTAAAGGAGTTAATCATCCCTTGTTATATTTTAGGTTGATATTTATATTTGGCGGTGATGGCGTTATGATTTTATATTTGGCGTAAGGGAAAATAATGTTCCACGCTAAACGTTTTAAATTTTACGTTGATATTATATTCACGTAATTTGTTTCTATTTGCCTTGACTTTTATATAACAAGTGGATTTTATATTAGGCGGATGCCCAATGCGGTGATAACATCGTTAAAACAAACATTATAATAAAATTCCGCACGTATCGTTCGCTTCATGATTTTTGAAAATATATTCTTTGTGCCTTTAGTTGTATGGAGATTTTCAAACGTTCAAACCACCGGGCTATTACAGAGGTTTTGAGATATTGATTTGGCGTCCGTTAAGATATTCAAAGGAGCCTCCATGGCGGAGTGGTCTAGAGCGTTCATTTTCTAGAGTTTCTATCTCTGCGAGTAAAACCCTCTCACGGAATGTGCGTGGGTTTGTCTCCTAGCGTAAGGTAGTAGGTTTTCTGGGTTCTAGTCAGTTTTCCTCCTACAATTTCTAATTACAATCTGTACTGTGGACGATAAATAACAAGACGATTATGGCGTACAATTATTTTACCCGTAAAGTTGATTGGTCAATGGATTAGTTCTATCCACTGGTAAGACAGAGATGGAAATGGAAAACTCACCTCAGTATTCAAACGGGTATAATATAATTCAAATTATTAACCGCATCAAAATACCCAAATAAATTTTCTAACACTGGTTATAAACATACACAGTAGGCAATCGTTGCACACTTAGGCTATTTCCCTTAGCGATTTTTGGTGTCGGTATCTAACCGTATGTGTATTGACTGGCCATTTTGACAGCCTTTTACCCACAAAAGTGGGCTAAGGGCCAAATAACTCAGTACTTAGCACGGTGTCAGTTAGAATGATTTGTATGAAACGGTCCATTGATGCATTTCGTTGCCGGACTTTGTATGTAATGACTGATCATTTGTATAAAGGTCTGAACGCCATAGCGAGGCCATTTTCCACACCTCTGATCATTTGGCCTATAGGGCCAGTTCACATCTTGATTCTCTTTTGTCTTCCTTGTTGCATTGGTCTTTTGTTATGCTCAATAGTTCGATTTTATTTCTTTATTTTACTTGCTAATACCTGTTCTATGTCAGTTTTTGTATTAGTGCCGAATGCACTTGATGTCTTATAGGATATGTTTGTCGACTTGCGATACAAGTATTGCCCGTAGTGTTAAATATACCGCTTTTGGGCTAAAACTGGTCAGTCATTACACAATAGCAGTGAATCGAAGACTGAATTGAAGTTACCGGAGATATATAACAACATTTATTCAAAATTGGACAACATATAACAATTGTTAAACAATTACTGTACAATTAGCTTCTACATGGAAATAGTCCGTGACACAAAACGTATAACCACAGGCAGCGTGAAGCTGGCTCCTGTAGTCGGAAACCAGTGACTTCCACTTTCGCCAACTCCTTTTGTTTTAATTAGCCAATTGGGAGTTGGCGAAAGTGGAATGGTGAAGGTGTGAAAATCAGGAAACAAAAGTAGGATTATTCGGATTAAATCAGATTAAGACTCGGGGGTTCTACGCTGGAGATTTATTGACATACAAACATACAATGCAAACTTCAAAATCAGTCTCCAAGGTACAATAATACGAGGCACTGTCAGCAAATTCAACTGACGAAATTTCACCATTATCAAGTCTCTGTTTTTATGTCGTTCATCGTTTGGCCTATGGTTCTATATTTTCTTCGTTTCGGTGCAAACTTGGCTCCGCAATAAAGTTGAGAAAAATATTTGTTTCTGTGACGGCCTGTTCTCTTTGTGCTATCCTGATAAATCCAAGTAAGTCTGGGTGAGCTTTCCCAGCTACTGAGTTTATTCTGTGATGCCATCCCTCAAGGGCGTGGTTTGTTCTGGGACTATTGTTTTGATGATGGCTTCAAACATGCCTGTCCAAAATTTCTTTAACCCAGTATTCAGGGATGTAGTGCATGCATCGCGTGCATTCTTCTGATAGTGGGGATTCGGCTATGGCGTTCAGCCAGACTTCTTCAACGTCTTACATGGAACGTTTTGGTAAAGGGACTGGAGGCATAGTTTCTGACAGCTTCTCCAAACACACTGAGTGTAATGGGAGAAACATCCTTTCATGTCAGCTTGTGGAAGGATGGAGTTCATCGTATTATGGAAGGCCTTCTCAAAATCCCCCATCACGGTCTCTGGTTGGAACTGCAAATTTAGTTCTCTAGCTGCGGTCTCGACACTCGTTCGTATGTTGTTTGCTGTCTATTTGGCAGTAGGGCATACACCAGTGGAAAAGACTTGTTCTCGACAGTGCCATGGATGGTATACAATTGATCAAACACACATGGCGTGATGTAAAACGTGCCATCGCAGAAGATTGTCGGTGATTGACATATCGTCCGGATGTTTTCGGTTGTGGCTGTTATCAGAATCTTCTCGGCATCTCCATCGTCAGTAAAAACTGTTCACCCATCCCCGTCGTGGTCTATTCTCCTTCGACTCTGATGTTTTGTCGCTGTTTCGGGGCTTCATGAATTGTTTTACGACGCTGTTTATAAAGCCCTGAATTTATAGAGTAAAATGATGGAAATTGGGCACTTTCGGTTGGTTCAACGTTTTGGAATTTTGTCAACTACCTAGATGGCGAAAGTGTAATTTTTAAGGTGTGAAAGTTGGCAAAAGTGGAATAAACCCGGAAACCAGGCAGTCATACAGTCAAGATGGCCATTGAATACATTAAAGGTGAAGTCTTTACGTAGCAGAAGAGTCGCCTTTGAGCTTAAAGCTATAGGCTTACGAAGTTAACATCGTATCTCAATAACAGAATAAGATATCAACTTTCAGGTTCCGCAGGGTGAATAATTTTTTTTTTTTTTTTTTTACGCGGAGTTGAAATGACAGGTAAATAATTTTAGTAAAATTCGAGTACTGTGACTGAATTGTGCTTGTAGCTCTTCTCACAGGAGGCACACAAGTATATAATATGGATATTCCCCTCGAACAATATAGGGGATAAACACTGATTCAGCTGGTGACATTTCGTCGAATGACGAGAACGGACGTTCTACCAGGATTGACAGGTGTCGTTGTCAGCAGGTTATAGTCACTGCTCGATTGAGATTCTGGTCAAGGGCAAGGATAAATATCAGAAGTTATAAAATAAAACAGGATCTCAAGATAATTTAATTCTGTCACTAACAGATCGATCCACAAGATATGTAGCCTACATGTATGAAGTAATATAAGCATATACGAAACGATAGAAGTTTTTTTTTAAAGTTTTCTACCTGGCTGCTTCTTCCTTATTTTCCGGAGTTTGTTTTCACTCGAGAAAGCTTATTTATAGTATCCAAACTCACTGTGTAATAGCCTCTATATAAGTAATAAGAAGTGCTTTTGTGATATTCACTAACAATAGTTAAGAGTTAGTTAGAAACGAAAAAAACTTTTTTTTTATTTGATCAAGGTTGGGTTAAATATGAATAGGCCCAACAATTCAAGCCAAAAAGTATTATTGTGTACCAATGGAGAGAAACGATTGAAGGATTAATTAAATTTAGTTGTCAAATGTAAAAAAAAAAATCACACGATATAAGCCTGTGGCTTACTGGTATAATTCTATCTAATAAAATGATGTTTAAGAAAAAAAAAATAATAATAATACCGCAGTCTGCAGCTCGTTTTAAGTTTGGAAGTTTATCCGTCAGATTTATGCCGAACTGTAGTAATTTTCGAAAACATTCAGAAAGGAAGTGTTCAGAATAAAGCCTTGAATTGCTGTTGGGAAGTTGTTTTCGTTTCACATTCTATAACTCATTGCTTAAAGTCTCTGATTGGAAATCACCCTCCGCTAGCTGCTTCTGATCTGGGTTAGATGTGAAATTTGTACATCCAAAGGTCCCTGAATCAGTTCCATTCCCCATGCAAGACTGTAACAAAATTATCTTTAAATTCCATAAAATCGCTCATTACCAGTCTTGTGTACCTCTCACTCCAGTCATTTTGTAACAATTAGGTACCATCTAGCTTTTAAACGCAAACTATGAAGTTTGGGATAAAGCCGCGCCATCTTGATCCTTCATTTTACGCACTAGTTTTAAGGTAAACATGTGACAGAAGCCACCTGACTAGTCACTTGACTGTTAAACATTCCTAGCCGCAAGAACGGAAAAGTCTTTCATGACACAATTATTCCACACCCACAATTTCTTCCCTTTCAGTTACTGTTTCGTGGAATTTCTCTTTTATTCATATAGCAGTCATTTGCCCTCTGATGACCGCATATTTATCGGCATTTTGCCGAATATCCCTACATAAAAGGGTCTTTCTTTATGACCAAGCTGGTTATACCATCGCAGGTTTAAATCAAATGCTCTCCAGCATGTGTAAATTGTGCAACTTGCAACTATGAGCCGAATTCACGTCACCCGCGGAAACCACCGAACCAACTCGGTGAAGCTCGGGCGGTTTCTTCAAAGTGAAATCGGCAAGATGTCTGCGCTCAGAGAAATGTTAGAGAAAGATATTTATTGTCAACTTTGAAAATTTATTTAAAATATCTGTTTGGTGGCTTGGAAAGCCAATGTCCTATATGTTCTTATCCAATTGCCGTTCATATTTACTCATACATTTAACTGCCAAATCTGTCATTCTAACCCTCTTTCGATTACCTCCCCTTTGTAAATATAATTGAAAACGTAGACAGCAGAAAGGCGTTTCAAAGCCCTATTACGTATCAGGACCTACTCACCTGATCACAGCTTGAACTCGTCAGCGAGACTAACCTGTCTAAAATGGCATCATACGGCTAAACGTTAACTAAGTTTACGTAAGTAAAATTATCCAGATGAGATTTTCTCTCATAATAATAACATTGCTGCCATCGTCTGCATGTAGGCTCTAGTGTCTTTGTCTAAAATGTTGGAACTTGTCGTTCAGCCGAGGTTTACGTTACGTTGGCAATCGCTATCACGTGATATTGTACGTCGACACTTTTGTCAATAACACAAAGCGCATGATATATATTTAAACATGTTGTCAGATAAGTTTGCACTAGCTTATTTCGATGCTATATACCTTTAATGTTTACCGCCTGTTATGCATATTTATCCGTATCTCTGCAAATGTTGTATTTATTCATAAATGTACTTTTGGTCATCGATAGGTGTTAGCGAAGAATTAAGCAAAGACTGTGCGGAGAGTGTAGGTTTATTCGTAACAGCCACTTTTGAAGCCAGAAGAATTGATGATACTGGTAAGTTAGTTTGTCTAATCGGATTTGAATAGTGCCTAACGCCTTCGTATCGGCGGAAGATTGCGTTTTTAAAACCGCTGCAGATACCACTGGCGGTACCAAAATGACGTCAGATGATTTAAACACGCAATATACCACATCTATGTCGTTGTTCAGCCCATAATTATAGTCTTCAATCTGGTTGTCAACTTTTGATACAGAGGGAACACATTTAATCGAGACAAATTGAAGCGGCGCGTTTAATTGACACTGACAACAGGAATAAACTGTTAATGATTGAGGAGAGACAATTAATTCAGATTGACCACAGGAATAAACTTTAAGGATTGAGTGAGATTTCCTCCGGTCCTTTGTTAAATTCGCATCCCAGAACCCCTCTGTCTCGAAACGTTTGTGTTTCCGTAAAATCAGGCAACAGAAGATGGTGGAATCTCTATTGATAAGAAAAAGCCAAAATTATTAAGGTGGATCAACATACCAAGGAGTTGTCATCGTGTCAATATTACAAAAATAGAAACTATCATGTTACGACAATCACTGCCTTCAATGGGTTTAAATTACAAGATAAAACACTTGTTACAAACATAATGCAACCAATGGGTTGCAATTACACAACTGTAAAGTTAAGCTCAGAGAGTCTGGCGACCAATGGGGAGCGAGGTCCTTGTTTAGTAAGTAAGCATGTTGGTGTCAAATGGGGAGCGAGGTCCTTGCTCAGTGAGTTACCAAATTGGTAACCAATGAGCAGCGAGGCCCTGGCTCATTCAGTAAGAATGTTTGTGAGAAATGAACTTAATTTATTTGATTTGTACTCAAAGAGTATTTCACCTAGATGACGACTGCGTTGCCGGTCTATGGTGGAAAACCGGTCTATGGTGACGAGGAAGAAACTTCGTTAAAACACCCTGCGATCTCCGCAGTCACCGGGCAGCCATGTCCTGGTCCAGTTAGTAAGTGTGCTAATGACCAATGGGCAGAGAGACACTGGCCAAGTGAATAAGGATCGTTGGTGAGCAATGGGCAGAGATGAACTGGCTCAATAAGTATGCATGTTGGTGAGAAATGGGCAGCAACTTGTCTATTAAAATATTACAGGGAAATGAAGAGATAAAGTAAATAACCTGCATCAATGTTCCCTTTGTTGTAGCCAGCCTCCATACCATGACAAGAGGAACACTGACAGAGCTACACAACACTAATGACCAGCCCACGTACCGACTCCACACAGGGAAATTATACACCATCGACTTTCGTTTATACTGCAGATCAGGGTACAATATGGCATCTGCTATCAATAACACCTGCAAATAAACGATTAATTACTGAGGTTATTTTTTGTTTAAAACCTCGTATGGATTTGTTTACATGTACATCCTGGGTTAAACGTCATTAACGAACAAAATCACAGAAGTTTTGTGGAATATTAAATATATTTGATAAAATTAAACATGCTACAATCTTTTATAATAAACTGAGTAATATTTTGGTTTGGTATGTGTTATAACTCTGTTTAAAATTTGGCGATTTATGAACGTTACAACGTACATGTACTGCCTGTAATCCCAAATTCTAACTTTGTATATACATACGTATTTAACAATATACATTTTTACCTGGGCTGTGGTAATTTGATATTATTTTAAAATTTAGCCGTTTAATATTTAACAACAAATATATTTTAAAAAGTAACACTCACCAAACAAATAGATGGAGAAACAAACAACCAGACGTATTTGAAGAATGGACCAATTCTATATCCTAACATATACTCAAGGTTCCTCTGAAAGCGGTTGACACCTTGGGAGAGGAGGAATAATAAGGATGATATCATAATACTTTGGGTAGATCTAATAACTTAACTCCATTACGCTAACCCATTTGTTCTAACCTAACTCGAAAATATGTATATATCTGATAACTTTGCTGCTAACAACGGAATAACCCTTTCTATTGTGTTTCTGATGGAGCTTTGACCCGTGCTCACAGGTTATATTTCCTTAAATAAATACAAGGTTTACATTTACTCTCGGCTGTCAAATAAAGCTACATTATTTCCAATCATGTATTTCGTGTTTTGGACAGGAAAATCATGATTTTGACTTCAATGGTCGAGCTGACAAATTGAGAGCTACCTTCTAACATGCGCTAAATACGGCAAGTTTTGGGTCGTTTGATTCGTTGTAGTTCAAGAATATCTACAGTGCATGTTCCGCACTAACCTCATGACTTTCTTCAGTTAAAAATCATGATCATGTTAAGGCATATTCTACGACTAATATATTGTACCAACGGGATATTCCATAGCAGTTTCAGAAAAGAAATCTTACAGTATTTGTACATATTTTAAGAAAGGTTAAAAGTGTGTGTTAAGGGATAATCTTTATCTCCTGTATTAAATATAACCCCTGATTCTCTAACAGCTATATAATATCCTTTGGGGTTTATTCGAGTAATATTCCTATAACCGTATACATATATTTGTATATTGCTTTGTTTTTATCAGGGCATGGAAGTATTAATGAGATATTTCACTATATAGTCTAGAGTAATGAAGATTGCCCAACAAGTTAGTGAAGTAGGCTAGTTGTTCGAGGCGCACTGGGGGTGATTCTATACAATGACATGTACATAATCGGTACAAAACTATTCAAACTTCACGCAACGCCAGCGCGTGTGTTACTTACCATATAAATATGCCACCAAAACACATTCTATAAACACGGTAAAAAACATAATCTTTCCAGCACAATACCACTCTATAATCTGCTGTATGTAAACACCCCCCTGAAACAATTAAATCTCAATCATTAACAAAATACGGACATTAATTCTTACCTGTTTTATTCCTTACCACTGATGAAACACGGGGAACATAAAGTCATGTGGTATTGGCATTATATAAAGAACAGCTTGTCTGTTATCCTGCTTTACAATTAAAGAGACACAGTTGAACTCGCTGTTACAGGGCGACACCAGATTGTGGGAAGCCATACAGCTGACCTCACTTTCAAGGGACTACACCATACTGTGAGTAGCTTTGCAGCGGTCTTTTATGTCAAGGGAGTACGTCACTTTGTGTGTATCTATACAGTTAACCCCGCAGTCAAAAGGCTACTTCAGCTTGGGGGTAGCCATACAGCTGAACTCACTGTCAAACGGCTATTTCAGATTGTCGGTGGCCATAAAGGTCCAGATTGTGCGTAGTTATACAGCTAACGTCACTTTCAAAGGGCTACTCCAGATCGTGTGTAGCCATAGAGCTGACCTCACTGTCAAGGGACTACCTCAGATTGTGCGAAGTTATTCAGCTGATATCACTGCCAAAAGGCTACTTCAGACTGTGGGTAGCCTAAAGGCTGACCTCACTGACAAGGGACTACTCCAGATTGTGCGTAGCTATATAGCTGACATCACTGTCAAAAGGTTACTTTAGATTGTCGGTAGCTATATAAGTGCAGATTGTGTGTAGCCATACAGCTGACCTCACGTCAAGGCACTACTCCAGATGGTGTCTAGCCATACAGCTAATCTCACTGTCAAGAGACTACCCCAGAGACCTCACTGTCAAGGAACTGCTCCAGATTTTGTAATGCTATACAGCTGATCTCTCTTCCAGGGGACTACTCCACATTGTGTGTAGCTATACAACTGAGCTCTGTGTCAATTAGGCACTACCTCAGATTGTGCGTAACTACACAGCTGACCTCACCGCCATATGGCCACTTCTGACTTTGAGCAGCTGACCTCACTGCCAAGGGACTACGCTAGGGTGTAAGTAGCATTACTGCTGACCTCTCTGTCAAGGTACTACTTCAGATTGTGCGCAGTTATGTAGCTGACCTCACTGTCAAAGGGCTACTTCAGATTAGCTGACCTCCCTGCCAAATGACTATTCCAGATTGTGCGTAGCTTAGCAGCTGACATCGCTATCAAAAGGCTATTTCAGATTGCGGGTAGCCATAGAGCTGCATATTGTGCGCAGTTATTCAGCTGACCTCACTCCCAAATGGCTACTTCAGATTGTACGTAGCTATACAGCTGGTGGCATCACTGTCAAAAGACTATTTCAGATTTTGGGTAGACATAGAGTTGCAGATTGTGCACAGTTTTTCAAGGGACCTCAATGACAAAGGCTACTTCAGATTGTGGGTAGCTTGACAGATGACCTCACTGTGAAGGGACTACTCCAGATTGTGCGTAGCCATACCACGGACCATACCAATTTTCTTTCACAAATATAACAAATATATGTTACAAAACGACAAGATTGTGCAATTCTTTGTAGGGAGTCCAGAGCCAAAATTCTATACAAATATAAACATAAACAAATGAATACGTATATATTTTTGTATAAATGTAGAGAAAGAAAATTTTGCTTGCCTCCACAGGGATTCGAACTCGGGTCTCTGGCTAG